>CAJVPS010000174.1:0-32675 GCA_910591765.1 Ambispora leptoticha | reverse complement strand
AAAGAATAAAATAGTCAAATAGCCTCTACAGATATAAAAGTAAATAATTGCCATGAACACAGTCACTATTACCATTTTAAAATAATTACATACGCATAATCTTAAAACGGTAACAATATCTATTAGATTTAAATATTTAAAATTTTAATTTATTTAATTATAAAATATAATTTTTTAAAAAATAATTTATATTTTGAAATTTTACTTATAAAACTATCTTTTATATTATATTAAAAATTATTTTTTATAAAATTTTATCTTATAAAAAAAATTTTTATTAAAAAATTTTAATAATAAATTAATTTAAGAGTTTAATTAATTTTATTTTTATTTTTTTATTAAAAATAATAAGTTTAAAGTATTAATATTATAAAAAAATAAATACTTATCTAAAATAAAGTTTTATAAGTAATAAAATATAAAAAAATAAAATAATCTTTATTTTTAAAAATTATCTAAATCTCATATTATAAATTTTATATATAAAAGATTATATAATTTTTATAAAGATAAATTAATTAAATTATAAGATTAATAGTTAATAAAAAATTTTTATTATAATAACTTATTAAATAAATATTTTATAAAATAATAATAATTCTATTAAATTTTATTTAAAATTTTTTAAATTAATAAATAATTATTTTTATATTTAATAAATAATATTAATTAATTATTTAAGATATAAAAGTTACTAAAAATACCTTATAAAATTTTTATATAAAAATAAAATAATTTTATAATAAAAAATAATAATATTACTATTAAAACTTAATAAATAATTTTATTTAATTATTTAAAATATAATTAATTATTAAATAAAAGTATTATTTTTTTTAAAATATTTTTTTATTTTTTATTTATTTTTAAATTTTATATTTTTGTAAAATTTTATTATAATCACAAAAAATTATATAATTTAATATTATTATAAATATAATTTTCTTATTTAAATTTTAATATATAATTAAATTTTCTTTTTTTATAATTATTTAATTTGAATTTTTTAATTATTAAGTAATTATAATTAAAAAATTTTTTATAATTATTATTTTATTTAATTTATTTTTCAAATATAATAACTATAAAGAAATTTAATTATATTTTTATTAATTATTATTATTATTATTAATAAAAATTAATAATAAAAAAATAATTATTATTAAATTAATAACTTAATAATCATTAATAAAAGTATAAATAAATAATTAATTAATTATTAATAAAAATTTTTTTAATATAAACAAAATTAATTTTTAATTATTATTAAATTTACTTAATTTAAAAATTTTTATATAATTTTAAATTATTATTAGATTTTATTAATATTAAATATTTTTATTTATTTTTAAAATAAAAATTTTTAATTTTAGTAAAATTTAAAAAATAAATTTTTTTAAATTTTTATAAAATTTAAATTTTTAAAATTAATTTTAGTAAAATTAATAATAATTTGAAAATTAAGTTTATTTAGATTATTATAAAGTTAAATTTTTAATAAGCTGAAAAAAATTAATTTTTTAAATTATTAAAAATTTAAATCTTATAATAATTTGAATAAATTTTTATAAATTTATAAAAATTCTGAAAATTTTCTAATAAAAAATTAATTTTTTATAAGAAATATTTATTATTTTAATAAGTTTATTTTAATAAAAATTTATATTTTTTATTTAATAAATAATAATAATATTATTATTAATTTATTTGTCTAAATAAATTATTAATTTGAATTATAACTTAAATATATAATTTAAAATAATTTTAATAAAATTACTAATCTATAATATAATTATTTTTTTTAAAATTATTAATTAAAATTATTGTAAAATAATAATAAATTTGAAATTTATAAGTAATATATTTTAATTTAAATAATTTTTAAATTTAATTTTATTATATCATATAAATTTTTTTAAAATATTTTAAGGATTAAAATTTTATTTTTATACTTATTTAAATTAAAATTTAATATTATTATTTATAATAATATACAAGATTATAATTAAATTCAAGCCTTTTATTATATATAATAATTGCTAAAATAAAAAATATTATATTTTAATAAGTTAGATTTTAATATAGAGAAAATTTTAATTTTATTATATTTTATTAATAGTTTGATCATACATGTTTTTATAATTTATATAAAGAAATAATAATAATTGAAGATTTCTAATTGTTTTATAAGTAAATTATTTGTTATGAATTCATATTCTGAATTGATTTTATTTTTTTCATTAACAATCAAGTATGCTTGACTTTAAAATTATCAAGCAATTCCATAATAATAATTATAAATCCTTTTTAAGATTCTCTAATTCTATATGATCCTTAATTTGTATAATATCTTCAGAAAGATTTATATCCGTATTTATTAATTGCATTTATTCATATTTTCGTGTTAGTGTTCATTACTTGTGACAAGACAAACCAGTTACTGTGTCTCATAAAAACGTTGTACAATAATCTTCTGTGAGATCGAAACAACCCACATTACACAAACTTTCTATTGTCATTGAGACAATCAAACTAAAAGATAAAGTTTCCAGGCTGGCTAAAAAATTTGCTTTATAGAGAAAATTTTCTTATGGAAAATTCTATTATTCTTTGGGACAAAAAAAAAGGTTTACCTTAAACTAGTTTTATCTTATAGAGGTTGACTGTGTAAAACGATGTGATTTGATATGTTGCAAACCTGTAGTTTACTCTGAAAATACTCGACATCTTTACAATAATTCTCCAGTCAGCAGAAATCTAGTTGAACCCATTGAATGTACACAGTAGCACACATTTCATTTATAAATTGACTGAATCTGTTGAAACAATTCTTCACGGATATAAACACTGTCGTTTATGCCTCTCTTCGTTTTTTCCAATTGAATAACTTTCTTTTGTTTTTAGTTTAAAATAACCAGCAAAAGAAATTTAAAATTTTCTTTTCACAGATAAAATTCAAACTATAATATATTGCCCATCACATATTGACTTTTAATAATGACATCGAATGTGCTAGCCGATCTTGCGAGTCTCCTCCAAGGGACGAAAAAAATTGGTAACCAACCAAATAGAAGCGCCATTATGACAGGTGCCGGTGTATCCGGCGCCATCCTGAATGTAGATCCCATTATAAGCTCAAATGACGCTAATAACTTATTGAACTCGGTCAGAAGTTGGGCCGGGTTCTTGAGAGCAATCGCTATTGAATTCTTCAAAACGTATGGTTCATCCGAGCTTTACGAAAACGATGTTCTCTTCCTTCTCAGTTTTGGAAAAGATGTTGAAAATGTAAAATACGGAGATGAAAAAGCAACAAACGAATTCAAGAAATCTATCAAAGCAGCTGTGGATAATGGAATATTCGAACTTCCTCAATTATACAAGGCGGAAGAGATGTTTGTAAAAACACCTATGCTTCGTTTCACTATTGATAGAGTGCTCAAATCACTTCCTACAAAAGATCCAAAAGATCCAAAAGACCCAGGTAAAGGTGCCAATTCGTTTATGTATAGTATACTGAAGAGTTTTCATCACACGCGAAATAATTGGCTTACAAATGGTTCGGAATAACAGCTATGAGCAGCCTTTTGAGAAAAGTGGCACTCAACCCATGGGGAGACTACAGGAGCATTGATGATTCGACTAAGATCCTTAATGAGCTTGCTACGCTAATCAACAAGACTATATGTGAGTGAGCGCGCCCAGTTTTTTCATTGTATAAGACACAAACTACTTGCTTCCTGTTATATTGAGATTTTGTTTGCTTTCAGTTCCCCAGACTTCAGTTGTCTCCGTATGGAAAAGAGCCAAGGATGCGATCGATAAAAGGTCCAAGGAAGTGAAACTTGAAGATATAAAAAAAGGCTATGAAGAATTCGCGAAATTCTTAGCTTACATGGGTAATATCGAGCTTAATGTTACAGTGAAAGACGCCGAACGTATGATTCTCACAGACCAAATTTTATAGAAAAAAATAACCCCCAAGGATTCGAGGATGATTTCAACATCACACTAACTGGCATCATGAGTATTAATGAAAGCAACCTGAACACTACATTACGCCGTCTCACCGAACAGGCTTTGAATGCATTGAGGGCAAGTATAAAAGATGACACACCTATATTACTATTATCAAGACTCTCATTTTGATCTTTACCACCCTTGAAAATCATGATCTCACGTTTCCATAGGCCAATCCGCATTATCCTCTATCTAGAGCTCTTGCCAAAGTCGGCAAGAATAGTCTCTTAATGACTACCAACTATGATACCTTTATGGCAAGTGCCCTCTTCCGATCACCAATCGATTTCGCCGAAGATCTTATTGGGGATGACCAGCTAAACAACTTCTTGATTCCCGAGGCTCATACACGTTTTGTTGTGCATGTCCATGGACTTTATTACGATAAAGGACGCTTCGTCTTATCGAAAGAAGAGTACATGCAGACCCGGGGAATCTTTGTACATTTCATGCACAAATTAATCGTAGAAAAGAATACATCACTTGTCTTTGTAGGCGCGGGTAGCGCCGGCATTACTGACTACCATTTCTGCAACTTGTACAAAGAACTCGCAAAGACACTCAAAAGTTCAGGTGGCACACACCCCACACACTATTGGCTTGTCGTAAGCAGAGAGGCGACTTTGCCTGATAAACTTGAAGAGGTCGAAGGCTCACAACAAGAAAAAAAGGATGCTGAGGACTATTTCCGAAAACATATTAAGGTTGTATCATACGGCGACAGTTATGATAGCCTTCCAACCTTTTTGGAAGGACTCTTGTCTCCGAAATCTAAAGTTTGAAGTATTAAGAGATGTGGACTGGTTGTATTTGTGTAATATTAAAATCGTGTAGATCACATATAGCTTGTGCTATGTTACATATATTTAGTCATTATTATTATTTATTAATTAATGATGATGATGCTGGATGATGAAAAATTACATGAAATGCAAATAATAAAATAATAGAATATAAATAAAAATAACGGGTGGGGGAAAAATTTGTACAAGTTACAAAGAAAGGTGTCAATAAGTGTTACGATAATAATAATCTTCAAGTTAATAAAATAATCATGCAAAAAAAAATAAATAAAATAAATAAAAACTTTTGTACATGAAAAAAATTAATAATAATAATAATAATAATAATTTTGGGCAAAAATATTAGTATATTCTCTCATATCATGATAAATCTGGGTCCCGCCCATCCCAAAATTTGCAAATTAGACCGTTAATTATGATCACTATGGACGTATTTTCCAAAATAAATAAAAGTCCGTCAAATATTATTAGATTTTTGTTTAAACAAAACAATAAATAGTAAAAAAAAAATAGGGACAGCAGTCAACACAAAAATAGACTTTGTTTTTTACAAAGTATATATCATCAATCATCACGCCATAGTAAATCATTGAAACTAGGAGTAGTAACTGGTGAGGTGGCTCTCGTCGGGGAGAAAATAGTGTCCATTTTTGAGCCACTATCGAAAAATCCGGGTTGCTCTTGAGCGCCTAATATTATCACATTGCCATTATTTTTATTATTGTCGATTATCGAAGATTTACGCGAAGTGGCAACGTTGAAAGGAAAGAAAGGAAAAGTCAAATCGTAATCGGGAAATGAGATGGGCAAAGAAGGTGAAGGGTTGTTATCTGATGAAGTGCTATTAAAGGGAAAAGTCGGTGATAATGGAGAATTCTGTGATGACAATGAGACACGTTCTGCTGGAGAAGAAGGCGATCTCGGTCGCAAATTATGAAGAGGAGGCGACAGCAATGAAGAATGACTTGCTCTTGTTTTTAAAGCTGATGGTGATTTTGATGAACGCCTAGAATGTGACGTGTATGATGGTGATGATGATGGTGATGATGAGGATGATGATGAGGATGATGTCGGTGGTGTAAGCGTGGTAGTTGGTGTAGTTGGTGATGAAATACTGCTTGTAGGTGACAACGAGCTTGAAGGAGGTGAAAGAGGTGAAGGTGATGGAGGGTTTGGGGATGCGATTGGTGCTGTAATAACATGAAATCTTCCAGATCCACCTTTCACAGTAGATTGATGTTGCGATTGTTGGAGTACTGTTTGATTACTATTATTATTATTATTAGTAGTAGTAGTAGTAGTAATAGTAGTAGTAGTAGTAGCAGCTATTGCTGATAAATAATTATCGGTGAATAGTCCGGGTGTTCTTGGCGGTGAATCAATATCATAATTATAATTACTATTAATATTGTTTTTTGAGTTGCTTCTATGAAGACTTGAGCTTCGACGATGATTATTTAATAACAGATCACTTTCAATGCTGGAATTTCTTGAATGTCTTATCGATTGTTCCGATCTATTCTTTGCACTTGTAGACGAATTATTATTGCCAGAATTATTATTATTCACGCTCAACTTTAATGTTTTCTCGAAATCCACCAATTGATAAACTAGGCTCATATTTGGACTTATATATGAACTCCTATCTTTTACAAATTCGTACGCTTGATTAAGAGTCATCCGATTCACCTTCATCACATAAGCAATAATCAGTGATGCGGATCTTGAAACGCCACACTGACAATGTACAAGGATGTTTCTTCCAGCAGAACGAGCTTCATCAATGAATGCAAATGCAGAGATGAAATCCGTAATAAGATTTTCTTGATTATGTGTCCAGAAAAATTTCTTATATTTTATGGGCTTGAATTCTTTTGTTCCCGGTACTGTTAGCGGAGTACCAGATGCTAGAGATCTTTGAGCTAATGTATACGACATTGAATTCGAGCGTGCTGATGTCAATGAAGCTTTCTTTATCGAGTTATTCGGCGCAAGAGTGAATGGTGATGCGGGAAATAGAGGAGAATCATTATGAATTGATGGTGCTATCGGTGATGGTGCTACTGGTGATGAGGCTGCCGTCTGATAACTATGATCGGAAGAGAGAGATGAAGAAGTAGAAAGACCAGGTGAAATTTGATTATGATCCGCGTAGGTAACATTGTTTTGATCCTCGTGATCATCATTACTTTTGTTATCATTTTTAGAGCCAAGACCAATTATTTCATCCAAATAAGGAACTTCGACCTCCTTACCAACGTTAAGAATGTATTCAATATTTAATCCACTGAGCATTGGACGATTTGCGGCGTTTAATTCAGTGCCAAGGTAAAGATGTGGCAATATACGAATAGGCCCCTCCTTATAAGGTGAATCTTCACCAATTTCATTTTCCGTTCTTGAAATTAACGCCATTGGATCAGCAGCACTTTGACTATTGTTGCAAAGCTCCGAGGGTTTATTCTGGTAAACACAAATTGGCGTCGAAGGACGTCGATTATGCGAATGAGCACCCGAGGTTAGCGGAATTTGAGGCGAATTTGGAGCTGAAATTGACGAACGAACTGGTGGAACCACCAATTGTAGATTTTTCATGTTTCTGCGTCCTTTTGATGAAGGTGCACTAACTGGCTTCTTGATCATTTCAACGGGTGTAGCAGCAGTGACTGTACTGTCGGAAACAGCATTATTACAGCAGTTGTCCCGTTTAATATAATTTGACGCTGGTGTTGTCGCCGAATTTAATGTGTCTGCAGCTGCCCATGATTGATTGTTAGAAGAAACATCGATGCTTGTAGCTGCTGTGACTGACATTTTTTTGTGCAATGGAACTTCTGATTTGATTATTCCTCCTATTTGATTTGCTTCTACTGCAGAATGAACCAGATACAAATCGAACGGATAAGATCTCTTTAG
This sequence comes from Ambispora leptoticha, assembly GCA_910591765.1. Taxonomy (NCBI): domain Eukaryota; kingdom Fungi; phylum Glomeromycota; class Glomeromycetes; order Archaeosporales; family Ambisporaceae; genus Ambispora; species Ambispora leptoticha. The sequence continues at coordinate 24,936 of CAJVPS010000174.1, read as the reverse complement.
TTTGCTGTTCATGTAATATGTTAAAAGGCTGTTTTGGTGAATTTGATAATGAGCACACCAGGTGCAAAGAATTTTGGTTTTTTTTTTGCTTTTGATTTTCGGCTATCGATCAATGAAATACTGTATTTTTTAAAGAATTGTCTTTTCTCTGGGAAAGTGAGACAATTGATTGTTTTGTGAGTTTCGTTTCTTGTGTATGTATAACTTTTTTTTTTTTATGGCAAATGGACAACCCAGCTAATCAATAGATTCGTTAAAGTGGATTCTCTTTCTGTTTCGTAGTGGTGAGATTGGTGTTTGAGAAGGTTATTTTGAATGAGTATTAGAAGAGAATGAGGGAATTGGAAAGAGAAGAAGTTGATCAGACCAGCTGTCTATTTTTTTCTAATTTTTTTTTGTGGAAAATTTTCTACACGGGCACTAATCTATAGTCGCTTCGACGACATCCAAATTTTTTATTAGGTTAATATTATTATTATTATTATTATTATTACTATTACTGTTATAAGAATAACAATAATAATATTAACCGACTAGCACCAACAGCAGAAAGTATATGTAAGAAAATAACCTGCTGTCTTGTCAACGTGTATCTGTCTTTTCGTTAAAAACTTAAATTTTCGAGATATCTATTAATATTAATATTTAATATTTAATATTAGATTAATAAGACTAGGTCTTTATTGGCTTTTTTTAAAGTAAAAGGGAAAATGTGATAGTTTTCTTTGAAGCGTGAGTCGGAAAAATAAGGTTAACAAAAAAAAAATAAAATAAAATGGACACCACACACAATAAGTAAAATAAAATAAAATAGTTGTATAAATGTTGATAAAATAAAAAACCGGCTTACTCGAGTTTTTTTCGATCTTGATTGATGATACAAAACGGGGGGGGGGGGGGGGGGAGGAAAGAGTGCAAGTAATAGTAGTTGGTAGTTAGAACGTATAGGAGAGAGGGTAATGATGATGATGATGGATTTTTTTGGGATAAGAAAATGAAAGACAAGAAAAAATAAGGAATGAATAATGAATATCGTGATGAGGGGAAGGGAGAAAAAAAGTTGAAGTTTTGGAAATAATGAAAATGTGAAGATGAAGTCTGTCCAATATTGGAAAGGAGTGTGTATCGGGTATGTTTAATTTGTGTGTAATCTAAGAAGGCGTAAAAATTTACTTCAACATATAAAAAAATTAAATAATAAATAATAATAATAAATAATAATAAAAAAAATAAAGGTATGTTAAATTCGTGTCACTTCCACAACTTACTTTGAAACCTGCTTTCTTAAATTCTTATTCTTTATCAAATAAAACAACAAAATCTGAGTTTTCTTAATATTTTTTTTTGTTTTGTGCGCGTGTGTGCAATTATCGTATCGTTCGGTCTCTTTTATCTGGTTTATATACTGTAACTGCAAGATGAACTCCGGTTTATTTATAATTGATACTATTATTACTCCTAAACATCATTGTCACTATCTATTACTATTTTGATATCAACATTTAATTATTTTTAGTATTAGTATGTGGTAATTTATTTATAACTTTTGTGTTAAGTAGGGGTTGATCGAGTTGTAATGTTTATAGCCAATTTTGGGGTATGATTTGATTTTCCCTTTTATAGAAATAAAATATTGCATAGCCATTTAGTGTCGTTAGTGTTGTGTGGCGCGAGAAAATTACACTACTATTATCGCACTCTGTTTAAAGCTAATGGCCATTCTTATTTATAGTACTCGAATCGAAATTATGTCCTTTATGAATCTCCTTTTGCGGATATTTGAGTGTTGTTTAAAGAAGAGTGGTAAATGATAATGCCCGAATTTGATACAAATTTTGAAAATTACATCGAGATGTTCTTTGATATTCTTCTATCTTTGCTACTTTGTTGTGTCAATAACTTGTTACCCTTTTTTGATTAAATACGATGGTTTTTATTCATTGATTTCGCTATTAAATCATGGAACAAATCGAGTTTCTTTGTTATTACATTCAAGTTGGAATATTTTATATATAATATCAAAGATCAATTGCATGTTTGTATGGTATCAAAAAGATACCGTTAAAGATTCTCATTTAAAGTCATCAATAATTTCAAATTCAGAATAATTATATCAATAAATTGTTTGAAATGAAACTCTTCAGTATGTTTCACTATTTGGTTTGCAAATATTCAATAGGATGTTTTAATTCTTCAAAGAAATCTTGATAAAGATCGTCATTTTTGACTTTCTTTTTCAAGAAGATATTCTTGTATTTTGTAAGTAAAAAAAAAAAAGAAACAGAAATGAACGATATCGAAGACATTTGATTAGCATCAGATTATTATTGAAAAATATTATATTGGAACATTAGAAAAATTAGAAAAATTCAAATCTGAATAAATGGAATAGTCCAAAAATATGTCAACATGTGAAAACCTTTGCAAGCGCGATTCCATATTTTACTTGTTATAAATTTTTTTCCCAGTAGAATTTCTTGCACACAATTTCTCATAGGGAATGCTTACTTTGAATCATTATTATACCCGTTTGTTCAACAGAAGCGTATGGTGCTGGCATCTCACAACAAAACTGATTTTATTGTTGATAATCATACGCTAGTATTTTAGATATTAATTCTTCGATCAAAACGTTTCGATGGTCAGATTTTGTGAAGCATTTAACATTACTATTATTCCGATATATGAGAACATGAAATGAGAACATAAAAATAGAAATCCCATATCAAACTGATATCAAAACGACATATTTCTTGATTGCTTTATTATATAATTTGATTGAATTATTCAAACTTTTAAATTATAAGCACTAATAATCTAAAATAAAGTCTATGTATATACATGTATATATATATATATATTGTTTTACACGTATGTAGAGAGATCTTATCGCATCGTTGGCTTTTAAAAAACAATGATAATGATTAATAAATGAATTTAAAGAAAAATATTCAATAAAGATATTATATTTACCATATTAACAGCGGCTCGGTTACTCATAACATCTTCCTTCCTCCATAATGAAGTGACAGTTTTCGTTTGAGTATAGAATTGTAATCCAGATTTACCATCTTTTAAAAAGAATACCGAAAAAATCTCGTTAATTGTATAAAAAAATTCAAAAGAAGATCGGTTTGTTTGAGTACTCACAAAAGTTCACGTCTCCTTGTATCGACCCACGGCTTCCGGTGAATGAAAACATGGGGAGTGGAACCGGAATAGGGATGTTAACTGTTCATATTAAATTATATAAATAAATTTTCATATGACATTTGAGAGTTTATCGGAATTCATATTCAAGCTTAAAATTATTTAATCATTATTCATACCTCCAACTTGCCCAACATCAATATTCAGGCTAAAGTAACGCGCGCTACTTCCACTATTTGTGAAGATTGCCGTTCCGTTGCCATATGGATTTTTGTTAATCAATTCAATCGCTTCATCTAGAGTGTCAACTGATAGGCAAACAAGTACAGGACCAAATATTTCTTCCTATGTAATTGCAAATGACTTGATTTAATGTGATCCAGAAATGGTATTTTATCCACTTGACGCATACCTTGTAACATTCCATGTGAGTCTCGACATTCGCTAATATGGTAGGGCCTATATCAAAATAGATAAATATTAATATTGAGACACGTCCAATAATTAAATGAAAGAAAAAAAACATCAAATCTAACCGACAAAATTTCCCTTTTTGTATTTTTCAGGTACGGTAGGGTTACGACCGTCCAAAAGAAGTTTAGCTCCTTGATCAACACCACTTTGTATTAATCTTTCGACGCGTTCTTTCGCTTGCGGACTAATCAACGGTCCTAGATCAGCATCAGGTTCAAATCCACCAGTGACTTTTAGTTTTTTCGCGCGTTCTACTAAATCTTGCAACCATTCTTGTGTTTCGCCGACAAATACTATAGTAGATAAAGCCTAAACAACACGATCGAAATTAATATTTGACGATGGGGTTCAAATAAAATATCACCAGCAAATTATCTCACCATGCATCGTTGCCCAGCAGCTCCAAACGCAGCGCCAGCAAGTTGATTTAATGTGTGATTCTGTTTTTTGAGATATAGAGTATATTGAGATGTTGATTAAATCATTTACAAGATGTAAAACTAACCTTATTAGCGTCAGGTAAAATTACGCCATGATTCTTGGCGCCAAGATTTGCCTACGTAATGAAATAAATAAATATTTAATATAATAAATAGTTTACAATCATAATACGAAAAAAAGAAAAAGCAAATACGAACCTGTACTCTCTTACCGTTGGCAGAACCACGTGCATGGATATATTTACCAGCTAAATACCGAAATCGAGGTTAGTAATTAGACTAAAGCTTGGTCTAGAAAAAAATGATTACCTACCAGCATCACTACCAACAAATGAAATGGCTTTTATATGCTCATTATCACAAATAAAATTAACAGCATCAACAGATCCATGAACAACATTAAGGACACCTTTCGGTATACCAGCTTCTGCAGCCAACTCAGCAAGTAACATCATAGCACCCGGATCACGTTCTGACGGCTTAATAATCATTGTATTGCCAGCTGCAATCGATAAGGGAAACATCCATAACGGAATCATAGCCGGGAAATTGAATGGACAAATACCAGCAGTGACGCCAAGAGGTTGACGAATGGTAAACGTATCCATATCTGTGGATACCTCCAATGTTTCACCCAGTAACGAAGAAGGAATACCACAAGCATTTTCGACGACTTGTAAACCTCGGAGGACATCTCCTTTCGCATCAGCAAATGTCTTTCCTTGTTCTTCGGTGATTGATCGAGCTAATTTATCCATGTTCTGACGGATCAAAAGTTGAAGATCTAGCATTGCTCGTTGTCTTGTTAGAACTGATGTTTTACGCCAAGTTTTAAATGCCTCTGCTGCAGTTTCTGCTGCCGCTTTTAATTCTTCCGTGGTAGTTTCAGGTACCTTTGTTATCATGTCATTTGTCGCCTACACCATCGATGATTAATTAATACGACCCGTTATCAAATCAAGCTTTCTCATAAAAATTACTTACCGGATTATACAAGGGAATCCATCTATCAGTACTTGATTCGATGAATTCTCCATTAATATACAACTTCGTGCTTGGCACTTCATTTTTGCTATTAACTGCTGCGAGTGCAAGTCTCGAAGTAGAAAAATCACACGAAAAACTCTTGAATTTGTGAATAGAGGCTGGAAACCCGCTTCGCTTTGTAATTTTCAAAATTTGCGAAAGCATTTCAAATCGTTTTTGTGATGATACACTTAAAGCTCGATGAAACGATACCGATATAACGGATTAAGTTCAGAACGGATTTAATAAATCCCTCAAGGAAGTTCCATTATATCGGCAATACATGAAAAAATAATTCTATTTACAGAACAATGCACGCGTGACAATAGATCTGATCTGTTGCGCGTGGGAAAAATCTTATGTAATGACCAAGTAATCAGAAATTAAAAATGATGTTTGATCAAGACAATCTTCATTTTTTCCTTTTCTCTTGATGGCTTTTTCCGGTGCTGTCATTTTAACTGATCTAAACGATTACATCTCACCCTCACAAGCTTGCATTAAGCCAGTCGAAAGCAAAAAGAATAAGAGTGACGGCACACCTGTAAGTTTTGATGAATTTCCTGTTAAACATCGAGAATCTAATAATATTCTCTGATTATTTTTTCATAGGTTTCTATCAAAATTGATGATTTCGGTGGGCACTTTGAAGTGACACAAGATGGAATCGAAACAAAGTTAGAAACCGCGAGTATAACTTTAAATGATTGTTTGGCATGCAGGTTATTGTCAATGCTATGTGTCGCAATTGAATTTTCTATATTTTTATACTAATTCTATGGCTATTATGGAAAAAAGTGGCTGTATTACATCCGCCGAGAGTATTCTAGTTAGCATGCAGTCACACGAAGAACTTTACAAAGTGCTTGAAAGTAATCGAATCGCGATTGAAGAAGGAAGAGCTCAAGATATCAAGACAGTAGTAGTTTCAATAGCACCACAATCACGTGCTTCTATTGCTGCCAAATATAAACTGACTCCATTACAGGTATGCTTAAATATTAATCTATTAGTTTCAAAAGCAGATTCAGGACATAATTAATCAAACTTGAAACTGGAATTTCAAGGCAGCTCAACGTATCACTCATTTCTTAAAGTCGCTCGGTGTTGATTATATTTTCGACACGTCTTTTTCTCGGGATTTCTCGCTGATTGAAAGTGCACGAGAATTTGTCGAAAGATATCGTGTATTACAAGAGAAGCGAGCAGTTAATCAGACAGTTAATAATGATGGTGATGGTAGTGAAAGATTGAAACCTAAGCGAGTTAGTCGATCCGGAAATGATTCAAGAGAAAGCAGTTCTATGATTGAAGCGCGACTTCCAATGTTAGCATCATCATGTCCCGGTTGGATTTGTTATGCTGAAAAGACTCATGGATTCACCCTACCTTATATAAGCGAAGTAAAATCACCTCAGCAGATAATGGGCATTCTTGTCAAAGATTATTTGGCCAAAAAACTCGGAGTCAAGTGGGTATATTATCCTTTTTTATGGCATTATCTATTCAATTATTGTATGTTCTTTGCAGTATTAATAAATGTTTATCGATGAAATTTCACAGGCCTAATCAAATATATCATGTAAGCGTCATGATGTGCTATGATAAAAAACTTGAAGCCTCACGAGAGGATTTCCTCAATAACGAGTTTAATACACATGACGTTGATTGTGTTATCACGACCGGAGAACTGGATAAAATGTTTGAGGAAAAAAATTTCAACATTGCTGAATCTACTACAGCCATGACAGCCTCTTTTGATTCTTTCACGAAAATGAATTCCGAGGGAAATTTACTTGGAACATCCGGTGCAGGATCTGGCGGCTTCTTGGAATATATTCTTTCTTATGCGGCTAAAGAGTTATTTGACGTTAGTGGAGTGGATGCCGATAAAGGAGAAGGTGTGGTGGTCAAAATCGGGAAAAATAAAGACTTGAAGGAAATCTCATTAGAGGTAATTTAGAAAGATACCTTTATAAATATATAGTGTTATGGCATTTAAGTCAATCTATATTTAATTAGGTTGATGGAAAGTCAGTGCTGAAATTCGCATCCGCTTATGGATTCCGTAATATACAAAATCTCGTTCGCAAAATAAAAACGGGTAATTCACCCTATCATTATGTAGAAGTTATGGCTTGTCCGTCAGGATGTATAAATGGTGGTGGACAACTAAAGCCAACCGAGTCGTCGATATCAATCAAAGATTGGATTGATCAAGTCGATAAACTTTATCGATCTGTGAATAATGAGCCACCGGAAAACAATGAATTGGTGCAACGACTTTATATGTATGTCTTTACTATTAAAATATTATTTAATCCATAACAATACTCATGTGTTTATCCTTCTAATAGAGATTGGCTCGGAGGCAAGGATTCATTGAAATGTAAAAAGATCTTGAGAACTCAGTATCATGCAGTGGAGCAGACTCTAATTAACCCGTTAACCGTAAAATGGTGAAAGCGAATAGCCTTTCAGTAATACTAAAATAAGTGTGGCTCAACCGAGTATCCTTGTTTAATATCGAAAGTTTTTTAAATCTCTATATTTAATGTTTGCATATCAATTTTTTAATTGATTCAACAGCTACAATAGATCAAAAAACTTAATTTATTTTTTTAGTTGTTTCCAACAATACGTCTTCATCTGTATTCACGAGTTCTTTAGCTTTCGTGGATCTTGAACTACTAATAGAATACAAAAATGTACCAAGAAATACCAAAATTCCACCAATCATCATTCCAATTGTGAATTCGTTGTCGAAGTACCAAACAGAAATCATGAGCGATGTAAATTTGCGAAGGTTCAGTACTAAATTCAATGTGAGTGCTGTTGATCTAGAGTTCAGGCGATGAACGCCAGATACACATACATATCTGTTTAGAATACGTGAACAGTCATATTATTATAAAGTTCGCAAATTTGAGCGTAATGAGATTAAACAGGAAATAGGAGAAAACTTACTGAGTTAACACGTTAAGAATCAGAAATAACCACAATATTGGGACTTTATAATCTCCGATAATGGTTCGTATAGTTTCAGGGACTAGAATTGAACCACCTGATATAGAATCAAATGCAATTGACAAAGAAACTCGTTCCGTGCTATTGAATAAGTATACTTGATGTTTGATATCTGAATAGAAAATTAAAAACATCGGAAGCGCCAGAAAATGCTGTATTAAATTAAAATTAAAATTAAAATAAATCATATCATTAAAATTAAATATTTTTTAAAATAATATTTCAAAACTTTTAATTTACATACTGTATAAAATAAACCCTCCCGCCAATCACTACCATGCTTTGAATATGTCATTTCTTGATATAGTCCCATGATACATGATAATATTAGCGCAATCGAAAGTAAAGCTATTCCAATAACATAATCACTAGTGTTAACCGAATTTTGTCCCTAAAAAGTTGAATTATTTCATTAAAAAAAATATATAGAATCCACATATAGTTTCAATTAATTGCTCTTACCTTTTCATTATTCCCACCACTGCTACTGTTACTATTCGCAGCACTAAAAGTAGACAGAAACACTCCAGCAGTAACCATAACAACGGCAATGACTTGTTTGACTGTATATCTAAATTAAATTTATTTATAATTAATATATATTTATATATATTTATTTATCAATTAATTTAGTTTATATATTCAATTTAAAAAAATTTACCTTTTACCGATTACAGCCCATCCAAGCAACATACTGACAATCAAACCACCACTCCGAAAAATGATATGTAATGGTACAGAAATTCTAAATCCCAATGCGATATTATTCAAAACTGACACTATGAAAAACATCGCTACCAGTAATGACCAATTAAATAATGGGACAATACGTGGTTTCAGTGTTGGAATCCATGAGTCGGATGTGAATTTTAGATGGTGTCGAAGACCTTCTAGTGCGACGAAAGTGAATTGTGCTAATGTGATCAAGTTTCCTGGCGAATCGTCAATCAATAGTTAATTAATTAATTAATGAAATAGAAGTAAAATAAGTATTTTATGATCTTTATTGAAAGCAAGCATTTACCGCTTTTAGGCGCATCACTGTATAATTGTTAAGAGAAATTTTTAGTATATATTTTATTTACTTTTATTTTCCGAGGAATTAAGGAAAAAATTAATAAATTTAAAATAATTCTTGATAATAAAAAAGGCAAAGATAAAAGAAGCACACCATGCAAGAATTTGTTAGGCCCAGTTCTCTCTCAATTTCACAAAGTTACACAATATCAAAGACCCAAAGGACAGCAACAGCCAATTTTTAAACTGACCAACCAAACAAACAAACAAGAAGGATTCTGCCCTCAAGGTCTTTGGGACATTATATCATTTCTTTATGTGTGAGTTGTGTATGCGTGTACTGACTGTTTATTACTGACCCGACCAAGAACTCCAGCGCGATCACATTGCTACAACAACCGCCAAATACTAAACTTCCAATAATAAAAAAATCCGAAAGAGACGCTTGAGAAGTGAAAATGAGCATTATTAAAAATAAGAGCCAAAGTACTACTTCATATTGACTCATCTTGCATGCATCTGATACGTAGATTAAATTTACGATGCGCATGCATTATATGATAATCTGTGAAACCCTATTTCCTTATAATGCAAACTCTGATTTCACACTCGGAGCGAGATTATATTCTTCATGGCGTGGAATCTAATCTTCGCGCTGACGGTCGAGGACGTCTCGATTATCGACAAGTGACTTTTGAAACTGGATTAATTTCTCAATGTAGTGGAAGTGCTAGGTGCCGACTTGGTGAAGGAACTGACGTTTTGGTTGGGGTAAAAGTGGAGATCGGACAAATAGAGGTCGATGGTGCGGAAGAGGTGGTTAATGATAAAAAAGCAAAGCGAGGAAGGGTTGTATGTAACGTTGAATGGTAATAAGCCGCTTCTTTAAAAATTCATCATTGACAGTTATTATTTACGCGTATGCGATCTGATTTTGATTATTTGGTTTCTTGATATTTTTCCAATTAGTTCACCAATTGCGTCGCAGCAATTTGCAGGAAGGGGCGCAGAAGATTACAATAATGAACTGACGCAGATAATGGAGCTTATTTTCAATGGACCTCAAGCTGGAATTGATCTTGAGAAATTGTGTATAGTACCTGGTGATAAGTGTTGGGTTGTATACGTTGACGCATTGGTGAATGTTTTTTCTAGGTATTTGGCGTGATGTCATTCATTACAATATTGTCGTTGCTCATAATCGTTATCATGCTGAGCAGGTGCTCGATTATGCTGGAAATATTTTGGACACTATCTTCTTGACAACACGCGCCGCTCTTTACAATACCCGAGTTCCAAAAACAATAGTGCAGGAAGTGGAAGGAATGATGGAAATTGAAGTGCTGGATGATGTGCAAGAGGCCGAGAGGATTGTTGGATGGGAACAAATTCCAATTGCCGTAACTCTAAATAAGGTGAGAAAAAAAGTTGCTATTAATATATCATCTACAATAACATTTTGTCAATATCGAATAATTCCTCTTGTTATAAATGAAGATAGGATCTCGCCATATAATTGACGCTACACCGCTAGAAGAACTTGCAACAGAAGCAAAACTTTTAGTAAGCGTGAATAAACAAGGTAAAATCTGTGGAATGCAAAAGAGTGGCGAGGGTAGCATCGAACCAAGTTTATTGAATGAAATGATTCAGGTAAATTTACAATTTATAGTCACAATACAAGTTATTATTCGTGTATTTACTGAATTGATTTATATTTTTTATATTGAAAAATTATAGACTGGCCGAACGATTGGACAGAAAATCATTGAGGCTTTTGATGTCCGACTTCGGGAAGAAGAGGTGGAGTCGTTAAAGAGTTCGAGTAGAGGAGGTGGACAGATTAATATTCAGAAACTTGGATTTTTTGCTGCAACATAAGTATACATGGTTTTATGAAGTACAGTGCAGTTCACGTAGTCGCCACACAAAAAAAAGCCTAGTTTTAAAATCTATCAGCGACTTTTTTTAGTAATTAAAAACAAATAAAAATACGTAAATTAATAGTTTATAATATGCTTTATAAATTTACGTATTTTTTTGAGTCAGAAAGTTCTGGTTATCAAGTTAATATCCTTCAAACAAAAATGATCTATGGTAAAAGTTACAGATCACTTGGGAAAGTATTGAAATTGAGTTTTGTAATAAGTTATTTGATTCGATGCCTAAAAGAATTAATGATTTAATACAGGCAAGGGGTGGCTACATAGAGTGATAGAATAGTAATGGTTCTAATTTTTCATCCAAAAAGAAAACAATCTTTATGCTATTATCATCAAAATGGAAAGCTAAAAAATTAAAAAAAATCGTCAGCTTGTGAATCAAGTAATGGATGAAAATAGAATGCAATCTGCTTTTTGTGGATCGACGATAGTTATTCCATCTTCGTGAATTGGTTCTCATTGAAACTTTAAATCCCACTTACTATATATTTTTTGATCAAAATCTTGAGACTGGGACAATTTATTTCTTTATTTTTTACAATGCTTGCATAAGCCACACATGTTCACATACATGTTTATAAAATAATTGCTAATATGAAAATAACTCTACATATTTTTGCACGACACAAACACAGCAAAAACATATTATTTAAACAAAGGATCATTTACGTTCTATTCACTAGTTCCCTAAAAAGTGGCGTTCCCAATGTAGCTCGACACCTATAGAATTATCATTTTAACTTTTGTTCTTCACATCAAACGAACAACGTAAATAGTTCATCGTTAATTAAAAAAATCAGCGTGTAATTCATCATTAATTAAAAAGTCGCGTGTATTTATAATTTTCAGTTCAATGATTGACAGAATTGATTGATTCAATCAATGGCAAAAAAAGGTCAAGGAAAGAAAAACCAACAGCAGCAACAACACGGTGTTGAAAATCGCGAACTTTATCAACGGATGAATTTTTTGTATCAAGCTGCTGCACTTATGACTACTACTACTTTTGTTCAGGAATCTACTAGTAATAAAGATAACGCTGATATTAACACTAACAATGAGAAATCAACAACAAATTCAACGGTAAAACGTATTAAATCTTGTCAGAATATAGGATCACTTGGCAGGTTTTATGTAAATACAATGAGAAATATCAGCAAGAAACAAGTATTGAGAATGTATGTGCGTTGATTTATTTCTGAATATCATTTTTGATTGATGATTGACATCTTTATTCTGTATTTATTTAGCGTGCCGTCTATTAAAAGAAACATTTGCAAGCGATGTGATTCTTTGCTTGTTCCTGGATTAACATCACGTGCTCGAGTTAAATGTATTGAAATTATTTTTGCTTCGCTTTTGTGAATTTTACTTTGTTACTGATTTAATTTTTTATGGAAATCAGCTCGTCGACAGAAACAACTCGAAATTGAATGTATCGAATGCAAAGCAATTAAAATATTTCCAGCAAAAAAGAATTATCAATTGTTCTCGGAGAAACCAGAGAATATTGTTGGTGCTCCCACTAATGATTCTGATGAATTATAAAGAATGAGATGTCTCAAATTAAAAATTCATAAATAATATCTATCATTTCCGCATTATTGAACTCGGTTGCAAGCTCTAAAACAAAACTATAATTTTCCAGATCCGAATATTTTTTAATACGTCTATAACAAATCATTAGATGTTGGATTTCTTTTTGCTGTAAAAGCTTTAGCAGAATCATGAGCGAGTCTCAGCCGAACGATTTTCAATTTATCGTCTATCTCATCATAACCATTATCACGCGTGTGCCACTTCATTATACATCGCATGGACTTTTCAAATTCTTGATTGTTTTCATGAAACGATGTTATTTCTTCCAAGATACATAAAATTTCAAATATGTCTTCGCGAGTGAATACTGACTTTGATTTTTCGCCTTCTGTTTTAATAAATTCGAGATTAATATTGTCTCGAATCCCAACACGTTTTAATTCATGGGAAATTGAGTAACAGACCTTGCCGCAGTAATGGCAATGTATTAAGAAGTAAAACTGGCCAGAAGTATTTTGGCGATGCTTGGGATTTTATAAGATTCATTAATAAATTTTTAGCCGTTTCAAAACTTCGTTCCTAAAATATATATAAATCTTTTTAGATAAAGAAAGAAAATAATTAACAATCAAATGTTTACCTGCAACAAATGATGAAATTCACAATACTGCGATAAGAAGTTCAGCGATGTGTCTGCAATTTCTTGCAATGGAAGGCTTTCAATTACTTTTTCAAATTTTAATTCTCCTGAGAATCAAATAAATTATAAGATAATTAATTGGATCTAACGCAAATATGTTAAAGATAGAAAAATAGAAATACCTGTGTCGATAACATTGTTCAAAAATTGATGCGCTATCAATCTTATTTGTATTTTATCATTAGCCTTTGCAAAATAAAATAACGATGGTGTATAACGCTTTTCACGAAGAAATTTGCGCGCGACAATCTACGAGAATACGGGAAATAAAATGAAAAATTTGCATGACAAAGATATATTTAACTATAAATTTGATTCGGTCACTTCTTACCTTGCATATTGTTTTGGACTCTTCACGCAAATCATATCTCTTGCAGATATCCAAGATTTTATGAATCTTCGTCTCAGTATCCATTGGTATCTTGACAATTAACTAATTTTGAAAAAAAATGAATTAATGATAAAAAAACATATAAAAGCTAATTTCTTTCCTTATTTCCTCAAACATACTTGTTGAATGTAATCTATTCCATATTTTGGACAATATTTAAAATAATCAAAAGCAATAGACCAAAGCGTAGAATGACCAGCCAATAACTCGCCATAATCAAGTATACAGGATTCTCGAAACGCAAAAAGCCAACTAGAACAATTCAATTAGGTTAAGGGTAAAATGAATTCCATCACTCTCAAAAGATTAACAAAAAAAATAAATCAATTTGCATATGGAATATTCACTCCTTGAAAGGTACTCCTGAACTGGTTTTCGGATGAGGAATTGTACCAATCTTTGCGAATTTGGAAAAAACGTCTGATAAGTGTGCTGACAACCACAAATCGACATTTAAGCATAGTATCAGTCCCTAAAATAATAAATATATAAATAAATCGTCGGATTCAACAAGTTTTTTTAAATGGTCTAAGAATGAATATACCTGATCAATCTCTTGAAAAAGAAACTTAATTATAGCTTTTTGAAAATCTCCTTCGTCTTTAAGAGACTTTCCCTCGAGACATTTATTTAATACAATACTTTAACCATAATTCTATAATAAGCAACAGAAAAATCAAAATTTTGATGCTTTTTATATGGCAAAATTCTTACCACAGCTCAGTATAATCAGCAGTTGGAAGACGATGTAGCAGTAAACATCCCAAAGATTCTGCCCATGAAAAGCAGTTATCCAGGATGGCCGTCTCAGACCCTCGCATTATATCCAATATTACATCAAGGAGAGATTGCAATTCCTTGTCTTGTAAATTTAACTGGTCCTTTAATTTACTTAAAATAAAGAATTTTTTATTTGTTAGGAATATGATAAAATCATTTAAATTTTGACCACTATCAAAGTATATATATATATATTATATATACCTGCATTCCGAGCGCCAGTCAGTCCACTTGAGAATAAAATCAACTTCCTCGTAATCTTTAGCTTGTGGTTTGTTATTTAAAGTTTGCAACACGGAATGAATAGCACGATCGGACAGATCATTTTCATCTCCTGTAAGACAACAGGCTAATAACTCCTTTGCTCGGATATCACCACGAAGAACTAAACTATATAAGACTACAAAGTTAGTCGGTGTCCAAATTTTTATTTGATATTTGCATACTTTATGAGACGATCTCGAAAAAGCGGCTCGTTTTGTGGCTGCGAAATAGTTTCCAACTGTTGTTCTTCTTCGAATGTCAATTCTAATAAAGTCAAATAACCAATTAAAGTGAAAATGTATTTGACCAAAAATATGATTATGAAAAGTAATATTATAAGTAATAAAATTTACCACTAGGAGGTAAAAATGTATTTACCCAGCAAACTAAATCTGAAGCGAGATCTGTGCTTTTACGTCTTGGAGAAAAAAATAAAATTCGACATATTTCCCAAGTTGAGAAAATCTCCATAATTTGCTTGATATCATAATCTTGCTATAATTATCAAATAATCCCCCCCCCCCCACCATTTTCTTAATAGAATATTTTAATTAATAACATCGAAAAAAAAACGAAACTCCTACCTTTCTAAGGTTCTTTGTGTGATCTTCCAATATGCTAGAATAGTCTCGCGTTATCTGATATAAAGTTGAACGAAGAGAACTATTTTGAAACCTAATTGCTCAAGAAAAAAAAATACTATTATTGTTAAAATTTCGTTATTTTTTGAAAAAATGAAATATTTGATAAATACGCGTCGCCAACATTAGTTGCCAATTCATTACTAGCTATTTTTTGGGTTTGGATAAAAAGACTGTGAACATCGTTATATAACTAGACGGGGAAAAGTGATTAAAAATAGCCTTTAAAATATTAAAATTATAAAACATTCTAAAAATTTTTACCGATTTTTGCCAACTTTCTATTGAATTCAAAGGATTTATATAAATTTTTCCGTTGGGTTGTTCATTCTCTTCCTCTTCAACCTTAATTAAGAGTTAAAGAAAATTCAATCTTATAAACTCTTGACAGGTTTAAAAGTAAAGGATACCTGTTCTTTAGGGTATTTCCTTGCTAAATAGTATGTCACTATATTTGTTGGAGTAGGATTGAAAGCTACGCCCAGCGTGTCTTGCTCTATTCCATACATTGGGAAATAAGAGTATAAACACTTGAAATGTATAGATAGAGTTGCAAAAGACGCGTTTTTTATTCTGGCCCGAATTTTTGGATCAAATTTTAATAGTATATGCGAATTTTTATTTGAACAAATTCACATTCGTACATAAAAATGGTGGTATGTTTTATGGGCGCGACTTATATTAACTCAAGAGACAAAAATGATATAGAAATTCTCGTTATTTGTAGTTTTATGAAATGTTAATAATAGCTAGGGCTAATTTAATGGAGGTAAATTCAAAAGAAATTATTGTATCATCAAATAATTCAATAGTTGACATCGGGTATTTCATCAAAAGGCCAACTTAAAAGATCTGGTCCGTACCTCTGCCAAGTTTGTTCTTGAACGAGGTGGTGTAGTACGAGGTTTTGAAAACTGGGGAGTACTTAGACTGCCAACACGAACCCGTCGACACCAAGAGTACTTTGAAGATGGACAGTAAGTTATGCAAAAAATCAAACGATTACAAACATCCTCTTTTTTTTTTTTTTTTCCTAATCGACTCTTTCTTAGTTACTGGTTGATGCATTTTGATTGTAATCCCATCGTCATGCGTGAGCTACAAAAAAGATTTAGTGGAGATCCTCGCGTAATTAGAGGTAATTTTGTTAAATTGGGAGAAAAGCTGGAAGATATTATTTATAGACCGGATCAAACATCGTAATTGATTGATAAATAAATAAATGTATTTGTACTATCTGATTAAATTTTGCAACATGCATTCTATGTATGCCCAAATTTATTAAGAATATTTTAATTATACTTGTATTTAGTTGTAAGTCATGTATCGTGGTGTAGAAGAAAATTTCGCGTATGACTATTAAATTATAAATAAAAAAGTTAATAAGTGAATTAATGGAAACAAACGATTTACATGGATTGAGCAACTGTTACGCTACCTTAATCACTTTATTGACAGCTTCTAAGAAATCCTTTTCGGTTGCAACCTATATAGTTTCAAAAATAAACTTCTGACTTAGAAGACTAATTCTTTTTTTTAAAAGATGTAAACGAGACTAATCTACATTTTACCTTTCGTCTCGACCTAATCGCAAACATGCCCGCTTCCGTGCATACGCTACGTAATTCGGCACCTTTAAGAAAAAAGTAATTAGCGATCACGGTTTTCTGTTAACAATAAATGAATCGAAAATCGTTACCTGTACTATTCGGACATAGTCTTGCAATTAATTCATATCGAATGTCCCTTTCTACCGACATACTACATACACATATATATTAATTAAAATTTCTTAATGAAATAAGGAAATGCATTGTATATTCTCACGAATTGACTGTTTACCTCTTTGCATGGATCTTCAATATGTGAGTACGTCCCTCTAAATCAGGTAATGAAAATTCGACCTTACGATCCAGACGACCAGGCCGCAATAGTGCAGGATCCAGTGTATCTGGTCTGATAGACACATTCGAGCCACACATGGGATGAGTGGGAATATCCTTTATATTTATAGAATTTATTTCAGACAAATCTTGACATATACCTGTTAGTAGCCATAAGAACTTTTATATTGCCCCGAGGATCAAACCCGTCTAATTGATTAATTAGTTCCAACATTGTTCTTTGTACTTCGTTATCGCCACCCGCACCATCATCATATCGAGCACCTATAATTATTATCATTATCTAGAGATATAGTTTAACTATTCCGAATTTAAACACTATGTTTATGTATAATAACGTACCTCCAATAGCATCTATTTCATCAAGGAAGATAATACAAGCTTTTTTTGTACGAGCCATTTCGAATAATTCACGAACCATTCGAGCCCCTTCTCCAACATATCTTTTAGTGAGTAAAAAAAGAAATAAAATTTATATAATGCGCGAGATATTATCCGTATGTTAGAAGATAATATGAAAAAAATAATACTAACTTTTGCACTAGCTCAGATCCAATTACACGGATAAAAGTGGCATCTGTTCGATTGGCTACTGCACGTGCACATAATGTCTTCCCAGTGCCAGGTGGACCATATAGCAAGACACCTTTAGGAGGATCAATTCCCAGATTTACAAATCTTTCAGGCTATAAGCATATATCGATAAATTAAAAGTCTATCTAAGATAGATATTTAACAAATGGGATAACTATAAAATCACCTGTAGTAGCGGTAGTTCCACGACTTCTCTTAGCTTTTCAATTTGCTCTTTACAGCCACCGATATCACTATATGTTACATCAGGCTTTTCCTCGACTTGCATCATAGTCACAGAAGGATCAATTTTTGGCGGTAGCGGAATCTGAATCTGATATTTGTTTCGATCAACTCTAAAATCAAAGGAAAAGCACTATTTGCCAGTAATCCAAAAAATAGATACTATTTAAATGAATGAAAAAATCAACTTACCCAACGCGCATGCCTTCTTCAATATCGGTCGGAGACACTCGTTCGCCAAGAGCTACGACAAATTTCGCGATTTGTTTTACATTAATAATATATTTTGACGTGTCTTCTCCGTCTGCAGGTGGAATTATCTTCGTACATCGTGCCACCTACTCAAATTAACAACTTGTTATTATTTGAAAATTTCGAAATTATACAGATTTTTTAATTTTCTATTCTTGATACCTGCAAAGGTTGCTCTTCTTGCATCCGTTGTTTATCAGCGGGGATATCCCATAGATTTGGAGGAGCAAGACCGGTATCTGATTCCTTGACACCTTTATTTTTGCAAATATTTTTTTATTGAACATGCTAAACACGAAAATTTCAAGAGTCGACAGAATTACGCGTCAAAACGCGTACCAATCTTTTCGTTTATCCTCTTTTGTATATCTTTGATGTCATTATCAATTTTCTTTAAATCCTTGGCGTAAGGTCCTTGACCCTAATGAAATAATTAGGAATTTTTGAGAAAGTTCGACCTAACGCTATATTATGTGAGGAAACTTACATAGGTTTTGAGGAGTGCAATGTCACCTTCATCGAGTGCTTTTTG
Organism: Ambispora leptoticha; assembly: GCA_910591765.1. NCBI lineage: Eukaryota > Fungi > Glomeromycota > Glomeromycetes > Archaeosporales > Ambisporaceae > Ambispora > Ambispora leptoticha. Next base: position 6,040 of record CAJVPS010000174.1, on the reverse strand, counting down.
ACGTATTATTTATAGTAGGTTAATTATTTTTCTTATTTCATTTTTATTAATTAATTCATAATCATACCAACTATCTTTTCTTCTTCCTTGTCTTCGACGTTTTTCTCATCTAATTATGTCGAATCAAATTAAATTTTGTAAATATTCAACCAGCATTATCCAGAAAAAAATAATTAAATAATCATTTCACATTTTTCCCAGTTTTCTTTTGGTGGCATGTTTAGTAAATTTTTGAAATATAAGCGAGAACTGAAAAATGTAAACTAAGATGATTATCCTCCTCTCGAGAAACCAAAAAAACGATAAAAATTATTTCGAGTAATTGCGTCAATTCTGTTACACCAATTACGTATAGTAGCAAAAACAGTTGATAATTTTCGCTTGTCATCGAGAAATCTTAAACTTCATGGCTACTAATATCGCGTCTCGTCTTTTTTTGCGATCTTACTCTCTAGCGGTATGTTTTGGCTCCCCAACAACTTAACTGATAAAAATTAATGTATGCGGGATTAATTTTAAGTGAAGAAGACAACGTGTAGTAGAGCTTGCGTATTGATATTAAAACCGTTTTCGCTTTTTTAGGGTCCCTTACGGAAAACATATCCTTTGACTCGCTTTTCTTCATCGTCAGTTCGAACTTATGTTACTCCGACAGTTCCTGTCTTGAAAGGTACTCTTGCAGACCATTTTTTTTTTTTTATTTATCAATTAATCTATCTAAATTGTCGGATGAATTATTCGAACGTAAGACGTTCTCCAGCAATTATATTTACGAGAAATCAAAGCGTACACGCCTGCACCTACGGTAATTTCTTTAAACCAAATTTTTTAATCTTAACTTTAAAATATCAATGTATTGATTAGAATTTAATTACAAATAGAAAGCCGACGCTGCAGACGTGAAACAACTTTCAATACCAACTCCTCCACAGGTGTAAAAACACATGAAATTATTCGTCTCTTAAAAGTAACAATTCTGTATATTTAAGATTATTTAAGATTTTTTTTTGAAACTTATAGCCACCAGTTTTTAACGAGGATAACCTGCAGGATCTAGCATCTTATGAATTTGTTGACAAAGAAAGTGAAAGCAAAGAAGCGGCAGCTCAAGAATCAGTTTTTGAATATGAATTATTTGGACCAGAAGGAGTTCCTGATATTCCTTTGAAAAATATTGGCGGTCATCATTAACAGCAGGTGTATCATTAATGACGCAAGATTATATAATAATCAATCAATTCTGAAAGTTCTTTTGTCTTTCATCTATTAAATAGAACTTGGATTTTTTACATTATTGTAAATCCCGAAGTAAATCCTCACAATCAGTTATCCAAGTCAGTCTTTTATTTTTGAAATTCTGGTATTTTCCCAGACCAAAATTCGATGTTTTTAACTTATCGTTCCTCTTGAAATTATTTATTAAGAAACTTTTCAGTTGTCTGTTATAATACATTATTTATCATTTAATCAGACACCAACTCTAAACAATTTTTTTCTTTGTTGTGAGTAAGATAATGTTTCTCTTCGCACTAATATATCAATAGCTCTTTGTACGATGATTTCGGTGAAATCGTTCTATAAGAATCCAATGAAAAAATCCATCAGTCATATCCAAATAATTAATCGATAATAATAATAATGATGATATGTTCTACATATCACGAATGAGTACCTCTTTAGTTTTAATAATCTCGTCAATTAATTTTCTTGAAGATATTTGTGATCCCAATGGAAGACGATCTTTAATCAATTTTTCTACCTTTTGTACTTTTGACATCAGCTCCGGGTGTGATAATCCTTCGACTAAAAAAGCAAATAAAAAATTGTATAGTGGGAATCTTTTCTTAATAGTTGAAGATAATAAACATCTTACCTTCACCAGTCTGTAACGCCGTCATTGTTGATTTTTTGAAAAGTCGAATTGCTTCATTCACGTGATTTTCATTAGCCTCGGTTGATAAAGTCATTTTGGCTAATGCTTCGGCAATTCGAATAATCGCCTCTAATTGTCTATAGAAAGTATTGATTTAATTAAATCAATTATTCGAATATTTCTTGCTAATTTCTAACCTGATAGTGATGGGAATCGATGATCGAGTATTGCTATCCCGTTCCACTTTACTAACTTCGCCTCTAATCCCTACATAATGTGCACAAAGTTTATTTGCTGCTTCTTCAGTCAGACGAGGTGCACATTTTCTATTGGCATATATTTACATATAAAATATATAAAATAATATTAGAAAGATCATTCGTAATCGAAAAAATAGTAAATGAATTACACTCACGCTTTACAATAATTAATATATTTTCTCATCTTTGCTATATCTATATCACCCTCGACGGATGGTGGGTTGGCTCGATTAATATGTACCATCATTACATGCCTTGCAATATCCTATTTGTTTATTAAATATATCAACTCATCGTGCTATTAAATTGAACACAAATGAAATAAATACATGAAGCGTTAGATAACACTTACCCTGTCCTTCTGATCGTTATGTACATCTTTTACCAAGAAGATCATATCAAATCTTGACAATATTGTAGCCTGAAAATCAATATTCTATTGAAAACAAAAAAGGTATGAGAAATATCTTGAACTTTTAAATTAAATAAAAAAAGAAATCAAAAATTTTTTTTACTTCGCCAGGCGTTTTCATATCATCATAACGACCAAAGATAGGATTTGCGGCTGCCAGCACCGAAGTTCGTGAATTCAGAATAGTTGTAATACCCGCTTTAGCGATGGAGATTGTTTGTTGCTCCATTGCTTCATGAATTGCTACACGATCCTCATCACGCATCTTGTCGAATTCATCGATACATACAACTCCACCATCTGCCAACACCATTGCGCCACCTTCTAAGTAAAACTCACGCTAATAATTTCATTATTCAGAAAGAATAAATTTCGCGAAAAATTTAAATTAAATGAACATGAAAAATGTTAAAAATTTCTTACTGTTTGTGGATCACGAATAACTGAAGCTGTTAGCCCAGCAGCACTACTACCTTTTCCTGAAGTATATATTGCTACTGGTGCGACCTAAAGACAAAATATCAATTTTTATTGCAGATTGAAAACTAATTAAACAAAAATATAAATACTCAGTAAATTACCTTTTCTACAAATTTCAAAAGTTGACTTTTGGCAGTTCCGGGATCTCCAAGTAACAACACATTAATGTCACCTCTTAATTTCATACCATCAGGAAGTATCTTTTTACTTCCACCAAAAAGCAAACAAGCGATTGCTTTCTTGATATCTTTACATTAATTTTAAAAAATTTCTTACTAATACAATAATAATAATTTGCCAAATAATATACATCAAGATAAAATAATATTTGATCTTATTACCTTGATTACCATAAATAGACGGTGCTATATTGTTTGAAAAGAAATTATATAGATCTGGATTTTTTGACAATGTAATCATTTCTTCCTCTTCCTCCGGAGTCCAACTTCGTTTTCCCCGTTCAGATTGATCCGTGTCATGTTCCAGTCCAACCACGTTAATATAAGCATTACGAATTGCAACACCTGCTCCTTTCTTGATTTTTATTTTTAATCAACATATATTTCCAAAGTTGAAAGCATATTTACTACATTACTACAAATAAAAACTTACTCCAGATTTTTTTTGGTATACATCGTAGACTCCCATCACGATAACACGATATCCCGGAGATACTTTGCCAGTTAGATATCTATAAAATGAATAAATAAACAATCATGATAAATCTTCCATATTTAATACATAAATATTATTTTTGATGTGATAAGATTTATACCTATCTGCACAAAGCTGCATATGACGAGGTATATCACCAATTGGAACCATATCGGGCGCTTCTTGGATTTTGAGCGTTTGTTGATCTACAAAAGTGGATTTGTCGTGAACTACAACGTATGGATCCATTACACATTGTTTTGGCCCTGTATCGGTAGGTTCACTAGATCATAATAAAAGATCGGTGTTTAATGTAGACTCACTTCCTTTTAAAGATATCATTCTCACCTATCACAGACTCTTGGAAGTTGAATGCCGGAAAATCCACCTTTCACTAATACTGTCTTGGTATGATGACAAGTTTTACACATTATCTGCACACTAATTGCCTTTGCCGATAATGTCGATGCACCTATAATGATACCCGGTATACGAACTAGCTTTGAAATGTGTTTTGCCTTTAATGCAAATTTACATTATATTTATGGTAAATCTGTTTAGTTAATAATCATGATGCAAGTCAAATAAGAATATACTTACATCCAAATCACGAATTTTGATCATTTCAGTGGACGATTTCAAAATGATTTGTATATCAGGTACATTGGTTGAATTTGTCAATGTTTGGAGATGATTCTTTGCAGCCAATTCAAACTTTTAGCCAAAAAATACATTACAATAATTTAAATTAATGAAAAGTATTATAATATATACACATCAACAAAGATAGTTTACCAAAGGTAAAATTTCCATCGGTGAATTTTGTAGTTTTACAGCAAGAGATTCATTGTGTGCTCGAAAATGATCCATCGAAACCTCGAGGAAATATCTTTTCGTCGAATAATTTTCAAATAGCTGCTTGCTGTACAAAATTAAATTAGATATTCATCTAGGTTAATAATTTGTGAGCGAAAGTTGACGCGCATATCAATATAAAATCGTATATTTATTTTCAAAAATTTAATTTATGAGACCTATATATGTGTTCATTTCCAGTATAAAAATCTCTAATGAAAGCAAGAAGTTGTTTTTCGATTTCGACACGCGAGTTCTCGGAAGTTTGACCTTCAGTAATATTGGTCGTGTAAATATTTCCTGAATCCCAGCCTATGGCAGCCATCAAAAAAAAATATTATGCAAATCGGAAAAAATATAAAAGTTTTATCTATCAGAGAAATAGAGAAATTCAAGACGCGTCTTACGTGACGTATAATATTTTATTATCACATGATCGGTGCTTGGTCTATAGATCCAAAGAAATTTGATGAACAACTACTAACTATTAGTGTTCCGAAAAAAAGTTCGAGTCTGGTTTAGTTCGAGCTCGAATTCAAACCGGACTTGAACTCGAAATTTGGGTCTGGTTTTAGAATTATAATTTTGTTTATAAATATAAATAGGTTTATTATTTATTCAAATAATTATAATTTATCATTGTAAAAATAATAAATTATAAACTATCTTGGAATTTGTAGTTCTAAAAAAGAATTACAATTTTACTTATAATTATTTTGTATAGTTATTATTTAAAATCTTGACTTTAACTAGATAGAACTAAAATATTTTATTTAAATAATTTTAATTTATTATTATAAATATAATAAATTGCAATATTTTATTAATTATTTTAATAAAATTTGTAATTTTAAACAAGAATTGTAATTTTATTTATAATTATTTTATGTAGTTCTTATTAAAAAGTAAAAATATTATTAAAAAACTAAAATATTTTAATTTTTAAATAAAAAATAATTTTTATTATATAATAGCTTATATAAAATTATAATTCAGAATTTAAATTATAATTTCACTTAAAACTTGAATTTAAATTTGATTTAAGATTAATTCAAGTTTAATTTAATTTTTCAAATTTATTTAAAACTATTTAAATTTTAAATTTAATTTAAGTTTAATAAAAAATTCAATTTAATATTTTAGTTAAAAATACTAATAAATATATAATATTAAAAGTAATTGATTAATAAAAATAAAATTTTAAATTTTATTATAAAAAATTATTATTAAAAAATAAATTTTTGAAAAAAAATAAAATAAATATTAATAAGTAATATTTATAAGTTAAAAATATTAAAAAATATTTTTTTATAAAAAATATAAAAATAAAATATATAATAAAAAAAATTAAATAATATTATAATCTGATGTAAAAAGATTGATACATTAAATAAATATTAATAAATTATTTTTTCAAAATAAAATTTTAATTCTATCTTATTTAACTAAGTTATTAGATATTAGAATTTATTTAAATGTAAAAATTTTTATTATATATTTTTTATA
>CAJVPS010000173.1:0-32683 GCA_910591765.1 Ambispora leptoticha | reverse complement strand
TTTGTTAAGACAATATCCATAGATATTGGCACAGACTTTAGAAATCTTTGTCATTATTGAAAGTTATAGTCTAATTCCTCTCTCTTTACCTTTTATTATTTCAGTCTCTCCCAATCCTATATCATTAGAGTGAATCAAAGTGAAAACCCACTTACTGATTCGCTGTAACAATATCTAACTATATTAGTAAAATTAAAGATAAATTCTTAATTATTATAATAAATAAGTGTTACTAGATTATAGCTAGTTATTATTTTAATAATTTTGAATTATAATAAATAAAATATTACTATATTATAATAGTTATAATACTTATCATTAAGTAAAACAAGAATAAAAAAAATCTATTAAGAATATATTTATAATTAAAATAACTCAAGTTATTATATAACTTGTCTTAATAAAAGTGAAATGTTCATAATAAGCAAGTTATATAAAATACAGTATATAATATAATAATAATTTATAAATTAAATATTAAATTTATTATAATTATATATTATTAATTATATATATTATTAATTATTATGTATATTGTTAATTATTATGTGTTATTAATTATTATTTATTTTATATAATTATAATTTATTATTTAAAAATACAATTTCTATTCTGTATTTTTAATAATCACATTTATAAAGTTTAAGCTTTAATTAAAATACTTTATTTACTTTTGATTTTCTCTAAAATTTTTTATTAATATTTTTGTTTTAATTTCAACTTTTTTTTGTGAATTTCTTGATAATTTATAATACATAACTAGCAGCTTATTAATTATAATTTAATATATATTTTTTAATGATTATTCTAAGTATAAATTTATTATAAAACATTTTTAATTAAGAAATAAAATTTAATTTTTGTAATTAGAATAGCTTATTAAAAAAACTTTAAAAATTAAAAATTATAACTTATAAATTAATCTTAAAATAAAATCTATTTTTCAATAAAATTATAAACTTTAATAAAGAGAAAGTTTCAATTTTTTAAAATCCACTTATGTAACTACCGGAAATAACGCATTATTTATAATAAATGTAAAAAAAATTAAAATTTTTCTCTATTTTAAATTAAAATATTTTCTAATTTAAAATGAAATTTAAATTTACATATAGAACAACATTTTCAGAAAATTGTCTAAAAAATATATGTTAAATTATTTCATTTTGACATCAAAATAAAAAAGATTTATTAGTTAAATTATAATTTTAATTTAGAAAGAAAATTTCAATTGTATTAATGTCAAAGAAAATTAAAATTAAAATGAAAATGCAAAATAAAACCGTTGATTTCTTAACTTATATTTTGATCTCCTTATGCATTACTTTTGGCAATCGTTGTAAATTCAAAATTTTAACAGCAAAAATCTTGATAATCTAAAATTTTGTTAGTTACTAACTAGTCATGGCATAAAAATTTTTGATCTCGTGATTTTAAAGGAATAAATCAACAAAATCACAAGAAAATTTTAAAGTTAGGATTGAATCAGGATTTCACACATCGGATTATATAAGAGAATATTTTATTGTACATAGAAAATAGTTTCATAGGCAAACTTTCGAGACACAAAAAGTAAACATTTGGTTTGTATTTTTTTGTTCTCATTAATCTTGCAAATGATTGGTTTTCCTCTTAAAATGATCATGTGAGCGAAAATTTTAGTTTACTATTGTTAGTCGGGCTTTGTCCGAAATTTCGAACGGATCCCAAAACAAAGCATGCATAGTTTATAAATAATCATTTTTAATGAATTTTAATAAGATGAAATAAATCTTACATAAAAAATTTAGCTGCGTTATCGTAAAATATAACGCCAATTGTGTTTAATAACGCTTGTTTACCAAAAAGAGCTTGAGACTAAGAAAAGTAAACTTTATATTTTGCTCTTTAAATTTTATAATAGATAAAAATAGCAGCATACGTATGAATATTCTATGATTTATGTTGTACAAAAAGTTATCATTATACTATTTTGTTTGTTAGCATATCTCCTATGCGCCATTTATTCACATTATCATGTACGTGGCTAAATCGCCTGTAAAAAAATGAGTGTCACAGAGAATGCAGATACAAAGAAGATAAAAAGAAATAACCAGGCCTTATTGTTCTTGATTGTTTTCATTCTACTAACGATTACACAGCCACAAACCGTATATAGATAATTTACAGATTGATATTTTATATTTTACATGTGCATGTATTTGTACGTGTGACATGTGCTGTAGTATCGGTAATTTGTTTTCGCTAATTTATTTATTTTAAAACCCTTCCTATAGTCATCTCTCATATAGTCAAGAATTAGCTGTAATAAAATCACAACTTCATAATTACATTTATTATAAACCCTATTATAATCACATTCTCAAAAAGATCAGTTTTTTATTTATTTAAAAAAATATATGTATGTTATTGAATAGTATATATAATGTTCTATGACATGTAAGCCGAAAAATCAAGTCTAATGGTACAGATTCAGATTTTTAAATAAATGATGTAAAGTTTTATGCCAATTACATTTTGTTAAAATTAGTGGTTAAGTAAAAGAAAAGTCACAAGATAAAAATACTACATATATTATATATTGTATATTTCATTTAATTTTCATTGCTAACGAGTCATGTTAACATATAAATTATTTCCAAATCATAGCAATATGATAAGAATCTATGACAATTTAGAGAAGTATCATTTATTGTCTATAATTATAAAGCATGATAATCAAAAATACAATGATTTGATAAAGGGATAAAGCTTCGGATCGAATAGTCAGAGTAATGACATAATAATTATACTTCAAAGACGACAATAGTTGTCAATTTGCGTAAAATATATTCATAATTTCTTACAGATAGTACAAATTTATATGCAGGGATCGTGATATAAAACAAAGTCTAATATGATATACATGTATACAAATACGTAATGAGCTACAGTATAAGTTATATGAATAACGTTTTTTAATATTACGTTTTGTTAAATAAATTAAATAAAACTGACTACTTTGAAAGTTATTTTTTATTGATTTCACAGTTTTTTATTTTATATTCAAAGATAATAAAGATACAATTAGTGACACATTATTATTAATGAGAAAAACAGATAGGAAATTTTTTTGAAATTCTGTAGCAAATATAAAATTATAATTATTCTTTTGCACAGTAGTAGAACGTTTATGTTATGTTTAATGAGATAAAGAGAAATACATTTAGAATATTCTTAAAAAATTTTATTTTATATTGTTACGAATGATTACATGTATATTCTTTCTCAGTATAATTGATTGATATAGTAAGAAATTACGCATTAAATTTTTAAATTTTTTAAATGCTCGTATAAAACATATTCGACAAATATCTAATATCAATACATTCATACAAAAAAATAGTGTTGCATATATCGCATCCATTTTCGTGAATATGTTTATCAAGGCCTTTTGCTGGATTCAAAAGCTTTTGGCCAAATTCGAGTCTAACTTCAATAATGAATATTTATTAAACAAGCAATGAAATATAAGCAACCATTATCGAATTGTAGAAAGTCAATAGTTGATTTGAATTGACTCCTGAACAAAATACGTTACTGGATTAATTCTTTAAGAGAAAGGTACAGTACCTCGCCTCGTAAGCTACAATAATGGCAAAATGAATCAAGTAGATCCAATAGCAATATTATTATCATACATGTGTAGGACAATATTTAGTGTTACACCACTCTCCAAAGATAACAAAGAAATTGATACATGCATGTAGTAGATTAAGTTTATTCTAACTTTTATAAGAAATTCATTTTAATGCATCTTGTAGATCAAACGCTTATCATTATTAACGCCAATCGTAATTTAGCGCCGCTTGTTTCACAAAAAACAGATTTAAGTAATCATGCTCATGAACAATAACAGTAAAAAAAGTCATATCGCGCAATAATCACATAAAATCTGATTTGAGTATACAGTATGTGACTATAGCGGGAGTTTAGGAATATCGGATATACAGTGACTCATTAAAAGAAGTGGAACGCATATCGACATCGCAGATTTGAATATCTCCGTACGAAGCGGATTTTATTCTTTAAAATGATAATAACCAGGGAACATAAATTCTATTTCATCTATAATTTTCTTCACATAATATGACCAATATTAAAGAAAAATTAGAGGCTGTTAAAAATTCCATGCTTACCAATATATCCAATTCCATTTCGTCCATCAGACCCAATGTTTAGAACTTGCTTTCGTCAAACAAAATTATCTTTCACCAACCGTAGTTTTTTCGCTCACGGCAATTTTTAATGGTTTTGAGTTTGAAACTCGCGCTGAAGTTGAGCGGCGGTGGAGCATTTTCCAGATGCTATTATGCTATTGATCGGACGACATCTCATTCATAACAATGCGAAACGATTAGGTTAGAAATTATGATCTCTCTTAACATATTCTCTTACACCGTTTGTAACAAAGAAAAAACTTTTATTACAAATTAACAAAAATAATACAGAAAATTAAGAATTAACGCTTAAAAGTAGCTCGATATTAAAATTGACAATTTCTAAAGTAACGAGGAGCTCTGCATGTTCAACTCCTTTTATTACTTCTTTCACCAAATCTTCAGGCATATACTCAAACACTTCATCAATGGAACGAATCACATATTGTTTACCCGCTGGTGGTCTTTCTTTATTAGTGGCGAATGCAATTAATGATGCAAAGGTTGCGTTCTCACTAATTGCAATGTTTTTTTTGTATATTTGTAACTTGGATCCTATTGTTACTGACTTTAGTTTTGTTTCTAAATAAAACAGACAATGGAGGATATATTTATAAGTAATATGTATTTTACATTGAAATATGAGTAAGATTTGTTCTCACCTAATATTGATCCGTCAAAAGACGTTTTATGATTATTGTTATGATTTTTAAAGAAGTTAGAATTTAAAATTAAAACATAATTAAAATAAACTAGGACTAGGAATAAAAAATTTAAAATTTATGACTATTAGTAGAAATAATTTAACCAACAATATTTACCTGCATTATATAAACTTTTTGATTTCCTATATATCACCAATTGAACTTCATTAATATAATCATTAAATTCTTTCCAGAAACGATTGAATGCCAATTCATCGTTTAACCCGAAGTGTTGTGAATTATTCCGGTTAACAATTCGATAATGAAGGAGAGATGTATCAACAGTGTCCCATTGAGCGGGTAAGTTTAATGATGCAATATTCGCATAGAGTTGACGTAAATTCTGTATTGAATCGGTGGAATTTAAGTTATCGCTTAGCACATTTACTTGTTGATCCATAATTACGTATGGAATGGATGCTACGTCGAAACATACCAATGTTAATTCTAAAATTTTATTTTGGTTGAAATTAGTTATAGCTATATACATGTAATTAACTCATAGAATACAGACTTGATTAATTAATTATTTAAATTACCTACCATTACTAGAAGTTAAATGATCTTGAATTTGAGATACATTATTATTACACTTATTGTTGCTATTCATATCCATTCCTCCTAGCATATTTGTGGCACTAGATACATGCACATGTTCAACTCTCGTATAGTCGATAGAATTGATTGGCGTAAACGTGAGTTGTGGTTGGTGATCATGAATTATTGAATTTTTCTGAGTTTCCTCTTCATGAGTTCTTAGTTCGTCCAAAGCTTCCTTAATTATAGGACCAAATATTTGACCTTGCCAGCCAAATCCTAACGCGATGTTATAAGCTTGTATGTGTTGAAGATATTGTTCAAGTGATCCTGCTTTTATTAATGCTTTTCTTTTTACATCAATATATTCTTGAAGCATTTCTTGAGTAACCGGAAAATAATTTGATTCGCCAGGATGCAAATTTTTAATTACATTTATAAAATTAGTGACGCCAACCCTTGACGCTCTTGTATCTATACTTGGTGCACGTCTGCCTCGTCGATTCTCATTGTTGTTATTATTATCAATTGGATCAGAAGACGAGTTTGACGAAAGCTTTTCTGTTTCCTCAATGCTAGATAATTGTTGTTTTTTGCGGATGGATGACATATTAAAGTGAATACTAATCAGTGATTTGTATATGGCCAAAATAATTATTTCCTTGTCTCATCGCTCCCTTTCATTTATATATGTTTTTAAACTTCCGCTATAGTTGCTCAAATAAACATTTTATTGACTATTGCGGTTAGCGACTAATGTGAGCAAAAATAGACAGAAAGATTAATGTGACTATAGAGCGATTGTGACTATTGCGGAGTTTACTGCAATAAAAAAATTTAAAACTATGACACCATTAGATTTTTTTAGAACTCGCCCCGAATAATTCATGACTTTTAATATAAAAAATATAACGATAACAATAAATTCGGTATTATGTGTACATATAATTATATAACCGCATTTATATATAATACTATAATAACGCAGTCCTGAAACACCACCACCATTTGGGGGGTTTTACAGTTTCACACAAGTCTGGAATCGGGCGATGATCGGCGTAATTAAGGGGTAATTTCAAATGATTATTCGTATCAAGAAAGGTTCAATTACGAACATATAATAGTATATTAGAAAGCTAAAATCTCAAGCTTTCAAACAAAATAAAAAAATAATGTCAAACCAACCAATACTCGTAAAAATTGCGAATTTACAGATTTTGAGCGTGGTGGGATTATCGGCGCTTGGAAGTGTGATTTATCCGAAAAACAAATTGGAGATACTCTGGGAACGACCCAAACTACTGTTCATAATGTAATTAAGACTTTGGCCACACTACAGTTGCTTCCCGAAACGGTGGACCACCAAAATTAGATGATAGAGCCACTCGAAGATTAATCAATATGATCAGTTGCTGAAATTACCGAAAAATTCAATACTGCTATGATTGTAACTGTTAGCGAAAGAACTATATGACGTACTCTTCATGAATCTGGGTTTTTTGGTCGGGCTGGGACGAGAAAACCTTATATATCAATTAAAATGGTGTTTAGAAAGAAAAGATTGGATTAATGAATGGAAATTAGTAGTTTGGAGTGACAAATCAAGATACTTAATATTCCGAAATGATTCTTGACAATTGGTTTGACACCAACCGCATGAAAAATACGATATTGAATGTCTTCTTCCTACTATAGAATCGGGTAATCAAGGAGTAATGGTATGGAGATGTTTTACTCAAAATGCACTTGGATCTTTAATTGAAGTTGAGGGTGGAATTACTGGTATAAAGTATATAGAAATAATGGAGCAGAATCTTCTGCCATTTCTAAATGATATGCAAGGTAGTTCTGTTCATCTTTTTCAAGATGACAATGCTCCAATTCACAGATTTGGACCAGCTAATCAATGGAAAGAGGAAAATTTAATCACTTCACTTCCATGACCTGCCAAGTGCCCTGGTCTAAAACCAATTGAGCGTTTGTGAAATGTTTTGGAAAGACAAATTCGTAAACGTCCAAATCATCCCAAAAATTTGGAAGAATTGACGGATGCACTTGCGGAGGAATGGGAAGCAATTGAACCGAAAATTTGGTTGAAAATATGTCGAGAAGAATGCAAGCTGTAATTGATGCCAACCCGATATTAAATTACAGTATATGTATAAAATAATATATTTTTTATTGTAATTTATTTATAAAATTTCACGATCTACATTGCTAATCATTTCCGACTTTTGTACATGTACGTGTACATGTACATGTATATAGATTTACATTAGATTTACATAAGAGTGCACAATTATGGATATTATATTTTGATGTAATTCGTCATAATACATGTTATAAAAAACCTTTCAATAATTATAAACCTTTATAATCGTTCAAAATCTTGAAATTTACTATGGTCCCAGCTCTGTATGAAATACAATATATAAAATAAATACAGTAAATTCCCGCAAAAGTCACACTCGCAGTTGTCACATAAAATGCCTGGAGCTATAGCGGGAGTTTACTGTAGTACACAACAATGGCGAAAAGTTATTAAAGCATTACATGTATATTGCTCATAAAAGTATATATATGTATTACAGTCTAAATGCATGCAATACGTCAGAAGACTTTTTATATGCATGTATTTACAAGGAATTATAATATATTTAGTGCAATTTTAATTTTTATATGCATTATTCAAGAAAATATGCATTTATGTGGTTAGGAAGGAACATTAAACATTGAATTTTTCCGTTGCACATTTGTAGAACACACAGACCCAATAAATTATTCCAGATAAACAGTCTTGAGTATGCGTATAGAAAAAAACAAATAAAAATCTTTTAAGATTAGGACTGAGTCATAGCATGCATTTAAAGAGGATGTGCGAGTGCATTTAGAGAGGTTTATCTGTACGTGGTCCGTGTATGTATCATACTATACAGTGACAACAGTTTCACCGACAAATGTTTCCCGTCTGTAAACATGTATTATATGTATTACCGTATTCTCCCGAAAATAAGCACGGATTTTTGAAGCACATTTTGAGTCCCAAATCGGGGGTAGTACTTATTTTCAGGTAGTAATTTTTTCAAACGAAAATGATCAACAAGTACTACCAATATAGCATATTTGTGTTTCTGTGTAATTTTTTGACGCGTTTACAATAAATGTTCTTGTAATATTTTGGTTTAGTTAAAACGCATTTCTTTTCTTTAATCGCAAAAATGATCCAACCTAATAAAAAAAATCGCCAGTCATATACTGTCATGGAAAAGCTCCATATTATTGCCCTCGCTACAAAAATAAACATAATGACTGCTTCCCGGAGATATGGAGTTGATCATTCGATGATATCACGCTGGATCCAAAAAAAAAGAAAATCTTAAGATATCAAGTCGTAAAAGTCGTAGTTCAGGATCAGGCCGGAAAGCTGCATATCCTGCTGCCGAGGAGAAACTCAAAGAGTGGATTCTGGAGTTTAGAAAAAATGGTATTACGTTAAATGCTATTATAATCAAGCACCAAATGAAACATCTATTAGAAAATGACTTCAAAGATACCTATCCCGATGCATCCAATACTTTTGTCGTATCTGCCAGTGGTTTTATCAGTTCCTTCGCCGCCATGAACTTTTATTACATCGTCGAACAAAAATTGGCCAAAAGCTTCCCAAAAATCTTAATGAAAAACTTGTTGCATTCCAATGATTTATTATACAACATCGTCAAGCACAAGATTATGATCTTGCACAGATTGGTAATATGGATGAAACCCCTATCTTTTTCAATATGGTTGGAAATGTTACTGTTGAAGCAAAAGGAAACAAAACTGTATATATAAGAACAACTGGCAATGAAAAAAATCAGTTTACCTGCATTCTATCAGTTTTGGCCAATGGTACCAAGCTTCCACCAATGGTCATATTTAAAGGAAAACATCTTTCTCATAATCTTTCTCCAGGTATTATTGTTCAAATGCAAGAAAAAGGATGGATGGATGAATAAGTTATGCAATTTTGGATAGAGAAAGTTTGGACAAGAAGGCCTGATAGTCTTGCAAGAAGAAAATCTTTATTAATAATGGATTCATTTGAAGGACATAAAACTGATTTGATGAAAAAAAGGTGTAATGAAGAAAATACCAATATATCAATTATTCCAGGTGATCTTACATTAGTTTTACAACCTTTGGATGTCTGTTTAAACAAACTATTTAAAGATCAATTAAGAGAAAAATGGGAAATGTGGATGGCTAGAGGTGATTATGAGTTGATGAAGGGAGGAAATTTGAAAAAATTTGGTTATAATATTATTTGTAAATGGATTATTGAGGCATGAGATAGTATTTCTAGTGAAATTATTATTAAGTCTTTTAAAAAATGTGGAATTTCTAATGATTTAGATGGAATTGAAGATGATTATATTTTTGATAAGCATAATTTAGATATTGAATATTAACCTGAAGTAGTACCTCAGGATGATGATTTGGCTACAAACTCAGATAATGATAACTAGTAATATAGCTATATAATAAATAAAAATTGGTACTTATTTTCAGATGTGCTTATTTTTAGGTGTGCTTATTTTTGAAAAACTAGTTCTTTTAGATAAAAGACCACTTGTGCTTATTTTTGGAAGTGCTTATTTTCAGGAGAATATGGTATATGTATAATTAGAAAAAAAGATTATTACTTATCTGTATTCATTTCTATCTTATCTCTATATATATATTTTGAGTTACATATACAGTAATATTGCATCATTCAGATAATAAATTTTATAATTTAATAATATTTCATATACAATATCAATCAATATATAAATAAACTCATTTTAATATCTATATATAAATGAAATATCAGATTATTCATGTTGTATATTTAAAAAAATAAATCTCATTTTCAAGTGATCTATTTCTTTTTATTTTAATAAATAAATATAAAATCAAAATTACTTAATAAACTTAATAAATTTATGAAAATTTAGGTTTCAATTTTAATTATCACCTAGTTGTATTAATTATATCTTGAATGTATTCTTTCATACTTTCAATTAACTTCATTAAAAATGCATTATCAATTTTGATCCAAATTTTTTGTATTATATTTCAAAGTTAATTTTGAGTATAAATATCAATTGATAACTTTCTCAAAAAATAATTTATTTCATTTCAAAGATGCTTAATCAGATTAAGATCAGATAATCAAATAAACTAATCAAGTAATAAATATCATTATCATCAAACTATTAATATATAGATTTTACTATATGTTTCAGATCATTATCTTGTTAAAAGATAATATCATTTTTATTAATTTCATATTACTAGATTATTCTTATAAGATCATTATTTAAGATTTTATAATATAAATTCTTATCTATATAATTATAAATATATATAATATTATTAATATTAAAAAATTTAAAACAACTTAAAACTATTATATTTTTATCTCCAAATTTTACTATAAGTTTTATATGATGCTCTTTCAAAGATTTATCATCATATTTCTAATAATATTCATATCTATCTGAATTAAAAATCATAAATTTTAATTTATCTAATCAGATGACTTTGTTTCAATTATTAATATTTCAATTAAAATTTTTTCACAAAATTTAAATATTGAATTTGATATATTTTTTTGAGATATGATTTTTTTTTACTTAATTTATAAGAAATACTATTATGATATAAAGTTTGCTTTATTATACTTGTACTAATATTAATTTTAATATCAGTTTTTAATTTTTTTTGGATAAATATTGCAGTAAAAAAACTACTATTCAAAATTAGATATATAATATTTTATTCATTATATCCAGTAAAAATTATTAAATAATTTGATTTTGATAAATCTTTAAAGATATTATAAGTATTTTTTTTACTTTCTTCTTATAATAAAGAATTGAAAAATATTTTTATGATTTACAATATAATAGAAAGTATATCCTTCTTTAAAAAGAATGTAAATTTGAAATCTTTTTTTATAAAAATATATATCATAATAATTTTTATTATATGAAATAAAAGAGTGAAATAATAGATATATTTTATTTATAGAAAATGTATTTTATTTTTCATATATTTTTTATTTATTTATATATTTATTTTGAGAAGAAAAATAATCAAAAGAAATATATTATCAGTTTGGTATAATAAAATTCAAGTTAAGTAATATTTATCTTTAAATTACATATACTATTTATTTATATTTTTAACTATATATATAGCAAGAGACAAAAATATCTGAATAGTTATTACATCTCATATAGATAATTGAATTTTTTTAAAATTTTTTTTATTAAAACACATGATCAATTGAATATATTAATATATAATATAATTACTATTTGAATCTATAAGTTGAACAATATGATATTTCATACTATTTACTAATTTTATAGCTAGCTCAGATGAAAGATTATTTCATTCTTTTCTAAGTTCTTCCTTCAAATCTTTAACAGTCTGAACTTTTTTCTTTTATATATTTATCTTCAATAACCATTACAAGTTTTTTATGAGATTTTGATCTGGAAATATTAATAACTAGAAAAGCATCTTGATATTATTCTCTTCTTTTTATTTTCTTATAATTTTTGAATAATATTTAGAATTATTATCTTCTTATAATATTCAGTTTGAGTTATTCTCATTAAAAAGTTCTGGAATAGAAGTCAAAAGATCTCTCTTATAGATATTATATATAAAATTTACATTTAGATTAGTGATAGGTATCATAATTAGTTGCAACTTTATTGCAATTCTCTGATTAGCTGCTGCAAGCTGCAACTAGTTGAGAAGTCATTTTTAATCTAGATTCCTTTTAAAGCATATCAGCTTATCAAACTCCAAAGTAGAGAAATATTTCCAGACATGAATTTTTGATGAATACTTAACAGAATGGAATACTTTTCTTCTCCTAACAAATTGCTAGATCTTTTTTTTAATATAAATAGTTGAAAAGTACTTTCATCCATAAAAATAACTTGTCTCTAGTCAAAGTCTTTATAATTTTTTATTTATTACAGTCACTTCTTTCAATATTCTTTTATAAGTAATGAATTAGAAATTTTGTTAATAAACTTATCTCCAGCCTCATAAAGATATCACCTTATAGTCCTTATACTAATTTTCACATCCTATTCTTCCATATTTTTCTTTATATCAGTAACTATTATATTATTTTCCTTCTCTATTAGTATTACAATCTATTTATCTTGCTTTACTATTGTGATCCATAGTTAACCTAATCTTTCTATTATACTCAAGTTTCTATTTTTATGATATCTTACTACAATGAACTTATTTAGCTATTTTTCTAAAACTTCACTTTGGATCAGCTAGATATTCACATAAAAAAATGATTTCATATCACTTCTTAAGAGAAAGCTCTATTTTTTAATACTGAAAGTTCATTATAATTCAAGATTCTTAAAAGTGTGTTTTGCAAATCTAAAAAATTACTAATGATTAGATATTATTTCTTACTTATATATGGAAATTTTGGAGGGTAGTTATAACTAAACTCTGAATATGATAACTATTTGAATAATTTTATCTCCTATTATAAGCTAAATTTTATTTATCTGTTATATATATATTGCTAAAAATTTCCTGATTTATTTTTTTATTCTAGTAATATATTACTTTTAAGTATTATTATATATATTATAGTATCTAATAAAAAGAATAATGATAAAAATATTACTTATATTTTTTGCTATAATATTTTTTTCTTTCTGATTTGAATTAATATTTATATTATTAAATTAGAAAGAAAAATACTATTCTAAAAAACAAGTATAAATAATAATTTTTAATATTATTTATATCTTATTTTTATATTTTAAAATGATATCAATATCTTTGAAGCATAACAAAATATTATTAACTTGTTCTGATAACAAAATATTCAAAATTTAAAGAAAATTTTCCAGTTATTGAGTATCTTCTTCTGATTCTGTAAGTGATATATTAGTTTATTATATAAAATTTCTGTTAATTACTTATTTAATCACTTTTAAAAGTTAACTTTTTAAAAATACTATTATATTAAAATGATTATGAAAAATAATTATTTTACTATAATATCAGAGCTCAATATTAAACTAGAAGAAAATGATTTTAAACTTGAAATTAGTAAATATATTATTTATTATAAATTTATAAATCTTGATTTTATTTTGGTTCTTTTTAAAAAAGTTTCTTTTCTAATCTAATAAAAGAAAGATTATTACTTGTTTTGAGTATATAATTATGTTTAATATAATTAGAAAAATATTATTTTTTTAATGAACAAGAATTTAAATATTTTATAATATTTTTCTTATATTTAAAATTTATAAGTAAGCAGTAATTAGTATTAAGAAAAAAATTAGGATATATTTATTTATCAAAAATTTGAATTATTATTTGTATTGTAAATATAATCTTCTAGTTATATAATATAAAATATCAGAAAAATTCATACAGAAGATTCAAGTTATAATAAAATAAATAAAATAGTATTCATATAGAAAACTAATTTAAGAGCAAATAAGATTATTATATTAAATTTAATATAATTATTATTAAAAATATAGAATATATATAGTATTTTTAAATAATAAATTATAATTATATAAAATTAATAATAATAAATAAGAAATTAATAATATATAATACTTATATAATAAGTAATATACTAGTTATATTAGTAAAATAAGAAAAAAAAGAAATTCTACTAAGTAACTAAAATAATTTTATTATATTATATAACTTTCTTAATAAAAATAAGATAATTATAATATAATATATAATATAGAAAAGAATTGTAAAATAAAGCATAAATTTATTATATATTTTTTCTCTTAAGAATTAATATTCTTATTAATACTTTGATTTAAAAGATTTAATAAGTTTCATTATATTATAAAGATTTTTTAAGAACTCATATATAGAATTATAAAGATGATAATCTAGTTATTTAATTAAATATTACAATTTATTATAAATGATTCTTTTATTCAGAATAGTTTTTACTTTATATTTTTCTTTATCAGTTTTAAATATAATAATTAGTTATAATAATGTTGAATAAATAAATTCTTTATTATTATTAGGATTATATAACTTTAATAATAAAATATAAAAAATAGAATAAAGTTTTATATGTAAGGGTAAATCTAATTTATATATAACAAATAAAATTATTTTAAGAATAGAAAAAGATTTAATATATTTAGATATAAGCTTTTTATTAGAATATTACTTATTCATAAGATCAATAATATTATAAATTAAAAATAAGACTTAATATTTAGTTTTAAATTCTTGATAATAATGATATTAATTAGTATATTTAAATTAATAATTCTATATTTTTATTAATAAATATTTTGTATTTTTAATTATCTTATTTTAATATTAAATAAATTTATCAACAATAATAATTAGAGATAGTATAGTAAGTATATGATACTTATTTATTATCTATTATAATATATTATAACTCTAAAATTTTATAAGTCACAACTAGTTACAACTAAAAAATACTTATTTATCATTACATTACAATAGTTTAGAAGCTATCTTTAGTAATAACTTTATTATTTGAGATAAGTATTTAAGATATAATTAGATATTAATTATAATTCAGCTCAAAAAATATATGATCAAAAAAAGTTTATATAAAATTATTATATATAAATTCAGTAATATCAAGATATTTATTCTAATAATTTTGATTATAAGTTTAATATATATATAATATTTTTTTAAAGTATTATTATCATAGTAATATAAAATTTCTTAATTTATTAATCTTTTCTAGTTATATAAAGTTATATATTTTTATAATTTTTATTTATTTTATAAATATATCTTATTTTTATATTATATATTACTATATTTATTATTATATTTCTATTTTTAGATATTATATTTTTATTTATATTTAAGATTTATATTTTTATTATTACTTGTAATATAATATTTATGTATATAGTAAAATAGTATAGTAAAAGATTATTTTTAATTCTAATAGAATAATTATATTTAGATGATAATCATAAATATCTTTGCTTATTCTTTGATATCTTTTGACATTTTCTCATATTCTTTTACATCTTTTAATATCTTTCCACATTTTTTAACATCCTTTCATATACTCTGATATTCTTCAATATTTTTTAATATCTTTTAACATACTTTGATATAATATATTATTATTATAGTAATATAAATTTCTTTAATTTCATAATTTTTGAACTTGAAAAAATTTGACTAATTAATTGATCTTTAGAAGATATATGATTTTAAATAATATAATTGGTGTATTAGTTATGGATTCAATCATAATTTAATAATATTTTTGTAATATTTTTGTAATATTTTAAGATTATTAATAAATAATTAGCTCTAAAATTAATAATAGTTTACAAATAATTCAATAATAATTTAGAAATACTTCAAAAATAGTTCAGTAACAAATTTCATTTATTTTTATTATTATCTTTTTCTTTTTAGAATATTAATCTTATCTTTTCATTTTACTTTATTATCTATATTATTATTTAACTTATCATATGATTTTTATCTCTTATTTTTACTTATTTATTTATTAATCTTTTGTTCAAAGATTATAATTATAATTTAAAGTAACAAATGAATTTAGATAGAAACTTGTAAAATCTTAAAGATATATAAATATCTTTGTTCTAAGATCTGAAATAAATATACTTGAATAATAATAATTTAATTATCTTTTGAAAATACTTGAGTTATACTTATCTTATAATTTTTCTTTAATTTTTGTCTTGATATCTTGCTTTCATTTATCTCTTTTATTATAATAGATTATATTCTGATTATTTACAAGTTTTTCTTATCTGAAAAACTTAGATAGTAGATATCCTTCACTTAAAATAAATCAAGTATATTTTATTTGATTTAGGAGATTCTTTTAAGCTTTTTCATATATAAAAGCTTAGTTTAGTATTTGTTATTCTAGTTTGATATTTATTGTCTTTGAATTAGCATTTGTTGCTCTAGTTTTTGCATTTATTACATTTAATATTTGTTATCTTGATTTTAGTATTTGTTACTTAGTTTTTAATACTAACTCTTAATTTAGTTTTCATAATCATAACTTCATTTTTGTCTTGTATAATATAATACTTGTAAGTATTAGCACTTGAAAATCTTTAGAATAATTATTATCTTCTTAAAATTTATAAATAATTTAGTCTTTACTTTCAAAACTTATTATAAATTATATTTATAATAAAACTTATCTTTCAAAATATAGTTTATAATATTTGATGCCCTCTCTGTAAATCTTATTCATCTAGAAATCCTATTTATTTTGTTTTTATTATTTTTATTTATTATTTATTTTATATTTTTAAGAATTAGCTATCCTTAGAAAATTAGTTATCTAAATAATTTATTAGTTTATAAGTATATATTACTCTTTTATTAAACTCCTAATTCACTTATATCTTAGTAAATACAACAGAGAAGACTCTTGAAAATTCTTATCTCATATTGAACTATATAACTACTGCCCTTATTATTTTCTTGCAAATGAAAATTCAGATAGAAGATTTGTAAATTTTCTTATCTGGACTCAGAATTATCATATAATTTTTCATAATAGACTTTCACAAGAACTTTTTGATAATATAGTATAATAAAATCTTATACCTAATTAACTTCAAAGAGAAATTATCAAGTTACTTAACATCTTCATATTTAGAAGTAAAATCATAGTTGAATAATAGATCTATCTAGTTAATAACATTCTTCTTATTCTTGAAGAGATAAATAACTTTAAAACTCTTTTAACATATTAGCTAACAGAATCAGAATATAAAAGTAGTAGTTTAGAAGATTTAGAAGAATCAACAGTTATAATCAAACAAATTCAATTTCAAAAATCTTAATCAAAGAAAGAAATAATTATGTCAGATAGAATGAATAGTCTTATTCAAGCTCTTGAAAAATTAAATTGATCTATAAAGATATAAAAAATGGAAAAGATTCTTATTCCAATTCATAAATTTAAGAATAATAATCAGAATTTAATTGAATAATTATATAACTTTGAAGTAGTTACCAAAGTTAATAAAATTACTAATAACAAAAAAATTGAGATAGTAAGAAGATATCTAAAGGAACTAGTTACTGCCTGATTTGATCAATGATTTATGAGTAATACTCTTAGATTAAATAAATAGATAACTGAAAATCATGATGAATATGATTTTTTTTATCAATTTATTCTTAAATTCCATTTGTCTTATAAGATGTAACAGTGGCAAGATGAATTGAAATTCTTGAAACAAACTGGAATAATAAAAGGATATATAAATTAATTTATGAAACTAGAAAGTAAAGTAAATCCAGAATGAGTCTATTCAGAAGAATATAAGATTCAAATTTTCAAGAAAGATCTTAAACTTGAAATTTGAAAATAGATGAATTTGAATACTAAAGATATTATGAAAAACATTATTGAAACTGCAAAGAATGTGAAAGAAGCTGATTCAAATCTACTAGAACAGATCTATTATCAAATACAAGCTCAATCAACTAATAAATAGAGTGTCCTTACTAAGATCTTGCAAGATCTGTCCAGTAGATTAGATAATATAAAATCTGGCAGAAAGATATAATTAAAGATGGCTCCTCAACTAGTTGCAGCTTGCAGTAGCTAATCAGAGAATTGCGACAGAGTTATGGCAGCCAATCAGAGAATTGTAACAGAGTTGTAGCTGGTTGCGGCTCCCATCACTAGATATAATAATCAGAATAATTATAATAATTAGCAATGAAATTAGCTAAGAGATAGATTTATCATTATCTGTTACAGTTGTGAAAAAAAAGAATATGTCAGTAGAGTTTGTTCAAATAACTTTCAACTAATAAATTAATTATCTAATAATCAGAATATCTCTCAAAATTGAAACAATCAAAATCAGAATAACAATAGTAATAATAATAATTAGCAAAATCAGAATATCCAAAATAATAATCAGCAATCTAATAATTCACAAAACTTGAATACTACTTCTTTTCTTATCCAAATTCAGAATTTGACAGCTGCTTTGCAAGCATCTGGTAATAGTCTATCTAGTAATTCATCTATATAATCTAGTTTCTTATTATTAGTAACTCATAATTATCTAGCTAGAAAAAGAAAATGAACTAAAGTTATTAAAGAAGAAGAAGAAAGTGAAAAAGAAAATGAAGTCATCCAATCTTTATCTGAAGTACCAGAAGAAGACAAAACCAATCTGAAAAAGAAGAAATAAAAGAAAGAAAAAGTCCATCTTTTAATCCTAGTTAAGAAAGCAAAATCTATGATATACTTGAAGATTTAATATCCCAGAAAGTTAACATTACTATTGCTCAACTTATCAAGATCTCATCTGAACAAAGAATCTGAATATCAAAAGAAATAAGAAAGGAATCACAGAAAAAACTCAAATAAAAAAACAATATTCATCCAGAAGATTAAAACAATCTCAGCCTAATGTAAAGTCAAGATTGACAAGACTCCTGTAAATTTAATTATTGATACTGGAGCATCAGGATGTGTCATCAGTTATTAATTTCTTAAATAATTAAAAATAAAAATTCAATAAAAATTAAATATTTCAAATAACTATTAGAAATAATAATTCTAGCAAAAGTGAATATTACTGAAACTCAAACCTATAATCTTATAGCAGGTATAAATTAGTTAAACAAGATTAATATCAAAATAAATCTTAAAAAAAATATAATAACTTTTGATTAGAATGAAAAAGAAGAAAAAGTGTCAATTAAATTCATTTATGAATAATAAAATGCTTAACCTAAAGATAATAATGATAATATAGAAATATCTTCTAGTGAAATTTTTAATAATAAGTTCAAAATTAAAAATCAAAATCTAAAAGATCATAATTTTTTATGATAGATATCTGATAAATCTTGGACTTAGATTCATACTTCATCCAGATAATTTAATAATATATACTTTGAAAAAGTTTTCTATATGATCATAAACTTAATTTCTAAAATTAAAAATGTTAAAATCTTTGAAGAAGAAATTCAAGTCAAGAATATAACTTTTACCTAAGAAGAATATTCAAAATTAAAAAAAAGATTTTAACAGATCCATTATCAAAGTTCTTAATAGACTTTTAACTAGAGAAATCCTACAACTGAATGTTGATATTGTCATAAATTACTAATATCCAAATATAAATATCCTTAATGCTTTGATGATTTAGTCATCTAGATCAATATCAAAATAAATACTTCAAATCTCTTAACAATTTTGTCTCAAAATAAAACTAAAGACTAGTAATTAGAGATAGAACATACTCAAGAATCAAAGAAGATATCAATTACTAAAGAAAGAGTCTTTTTAAAAAGTGAAGCTCTATGAAAATTAAAACTAGAAGAAAGAATAGTTAAATATTCATATTATAAATACTTTATAGATAATGAAACTATTTCAGAAGTTAAAAATGGAAATGAATCTGAAAAGTAATACTATACTAATTACTTTATTTAACAACAACTTAACTTATCTACTTGTGACTATTGTGAACTTTGAGATGAAGCTAGATACTTCTTTAGAGTAATCTGAGAATATAATAATGTCAAATATTTCTATAACTATACTGAATAATGTGTATACGTATTTAATTATAATGATTAGTAAAAAAATAATGATATTATTAGAAAGTTAAAAAGTAATGATAATCTATTAAATGTCTATCAATAATGTAATAAAATTGGAAAAGTAATACTCATCCAATATATTACTAAGTATAATAAAGAAAAAGAGATGTAATATATTACTTATAATAATTCTAAAGAAGTATCAGCCCAAGAAATCTTTCTGGCTATCTATCAATAACTATTTCTCTTCTGAAGAAAACTACTAGCTTAATTAGAATATATTAATATAAAATTCTGTAATGAATATTTGATTTTATGTAATACTGATACTTGTGATAATTATGTATAATCTGAACAAATTGAAGAACTACTAGAAGAAAAATATTCAGAATCAGAAAAGGAAGAGAAAGCTAAAGATAATAATTGTGATTTAATTAAAAAAATTCTAAATAAATATTATATAGTATCTGAAGAATATGAAGATAAAGAAGAGAAACTCAAAGAATAATTAGCAAATCTCATGATTAAAATTTATAATAATGATGTTAAAGGAAAAATATCTAAATAAGTCTATACACATAATATAGATTTTGATCTTAGATATTCTGAAGAAGAAAATATTCTGGTTCAATCTTATCAAATAATTATAATTGATCTTTATTTGGCAATTGAAGTTTTTGTAGGAACTGTTTGTCAATTAATATCTTAATTATTACTAGTCAAGAAAACAATAAAAGTTAAAGAAGGAACTATTAATGCTGGATATACTGGAAATATAGAAGTTCTTTTGCATAATAATTCTAATGAATCTTATAAAATCCAACCTAATAAATAAATTATCCAAGCAGTCTTCTTACAACTTACTCTAATTAAAGAAATAATATTTATAGATACTAGAGAAGAATTAGGAGAATTATCTTGTGAAATTCAAGAATTTGGATCAATTAGAAAGAATGAAATGAAAGTATACTTTCTAGATAAAGAAAAAATTATAAAAGTAGTTGAATAATAAGAATTAATACTTGAAATAACAAGATATCTTATATAACTTATTACAAGTATATAAAGATATTTTTATATCAGATCTAAATGAACTTTGATAAACTAATATTATTTAATATTTAATTAATACTGAAAATAAAAAGTCTATTTATCAAAAGACTTATAGATCAACTATACCTGATCAAGAATTTATTTATAATGAAATTCAACAAATATTAGATGCAGATATTATTCAAATATTCAATAGTTTCTGAACTTTACCTATTATAATAGTAGCAAAGAAAAATAGCAATGATTTTGTGTTGATTACAGAAAACTTAATATACTTATTAAGAAAGATGCCTATTCTTTATTATAAATTAATAAAATAATGAATAATCTTGGAAATGCAAAATAATTTTCATCTATAGATCTTATATCTGATTACTGACAAATCAAAATAAAATCATTTAGTATTGAAAAGATAGTATTTATCTCAAGAGAAAAATTATATAAATTTAAAGTTATATCTTTTGAACTTTGTAATGCACCAGCAACTTTTCAATAAGCTATAGATAGCATACTTAGAGATTATAATTAGAAATTTGTTATAGTCTATATTAATAATATAAATATATACTCTAAAACTTAAGAAAAATATCTAGAACATTTACAAAAAGTTTTCTAATGAATCAGAGAAGTTGAATTAAATTTCAACTTAGAAAAATATAACTTTACTTGAGATAACTTATCCTTTCTAGGATATATCATAACTCAAAATAGAATTTTACCTAATCTCTTAATAATTCAATGAATTCAAGAGTTTTCTACTTCAACAAATATTAAAAAGCATAGATTATTCTTAGAACTAGCTGAATATTACAGAAAATTCATCAAAGAATTTTCATAGATAGTAATACTATTATTTAAACTTTTAAAGAATGATATCATTTTTATTTGAACTATAAATCAAGAAAATGCATTTCAGACTTTGAAGAAAAAACTTACCTCTACCCTAATCTTAATCTATCCTAATTTCATCAAGAAATTTTATCTCTATACTAATCTCTCTGACTTTGAACTTGGTATAGTATTATCTTAGAAAGATGATGAAGGAAGAGAATAAGTAGTAGCTTATGCAAGTGTTTCACTTAAATCAGCAGAAAAGAATTATAGTATTACTGAAAAAGAAGCTTTAGCTATAGTCTGGACTGTTAGATAAATTTGATCTTATCTTCTTGGATCTTTTTTTAAAATTATTACTAATTACAATGTATTTTATTAGTTATTTACTAAATAAGTTAATCCTGAATTCTGAATTTCAAGATAAATAATAACCATGATAAAATATAACTTTATTATTACCTATAGAGCTGGAAAGACTAATTAAAATATAAATACACTCTTAAGAATATATTCACAAGAGTAGAATATTAAACTTACTTAATTAATTAACTAATTGAAATAATTTTTATTAGACAACTAATTAAACAAATTACTCAAATCTGATTAACTCAATATAATGGATTTAACAATATATTATAATTTAATAAGATATCTAGAAAATGAAAGTTATCCTATAGGATATACTGAAGAATAACAAAAGAAAATTTGTCAGCAATCAAAATATTTTTTAATAATTAATAGAGTATTTTATAAAAAGAACAGAAGAAAAGAATTTACCATATTACTTCAAGTACTGAAAAAAATGAAATTAAAGCAATAATAACTAGTATACATTCAGATTTACTTGCTGAATACTTTGAATTTAATGGAACTTATCAATAAATAGCTATTAGATATTGATGGAATGGAATAGGAATAGATATAAAGAACTTTGTTAGATCTTGTAAAACTTGTCAAAAAACTAATAGATGAATAACAAAACAATCTCTATATCCTATTAAAATTGAACAGTCCTTTGATAGAATTGTAATCAATCTTGTTGGCTCTTGCAAAGTAACCAAGAAAGAAATCAATATATTACTGTAGCAATAGATTTATTCATTAAATAATCTGAAGTAAAAGCTATTTTAAAGAAAAAAGCCAGTATAATTACCAAATTTATTTTTAAAAAAATAATTTGTAGATATGATTATTCTAAAGAATTACAGTTTGATTAAGAAACTAAATTTATAGCTCAAGTAATTAAAGAACTTACTACTTGATTTAGAATCAAACACAAGTTTTTATTAAAATATTACTCACAGATTAATGAAATAGTAGAATAATTTAACAGAACTTTATGTGAAATACTTCAAAAGTATTATATTACATTAGATAAATAATGAGATGTATATATATTATTAGCATTATTTACATATAGAATACTTCAAAATAATATCATCAAATATAAATCTTTCTTTCTGATCTATGAAAAAGATGTCTGATTACTAATTGATTTGAAATATCTATTAATAATAGCAGAAAATGAAAATGAAAAAGATAAAATATTAGATTAAATATTTTTTTTAATCTATCACTTACCAGATGATATTAATATAATACAAGATCAAATTAAAAGATAGTAATAATAAATGAAAGAAAGATATAACTTAATATTACAAAGAATTACATAATTTAAAATTAGTAATAAAGTTCTAATATATAATATGAAGCAATATATTACTCATAAAAATAAATTTCAGTCATAATAAAGTACAGAATGATTCTATATTTATGAAACTCTTGGCAATGAAGCTTACAAATTATGAAACTAACATGATCAGTTATTATATAAAACTTTTAATGATACTCAACTAAAGTCTTATTATAGTAGAGATAAATACTTTAAGCCAAAAATAATTATTGAACACATAGAAATACCAATAACAAAAGAAGAAAAAGAAGAATAGATTTTTAGTCTCATGATATTTATTTATTTACCCCTTAATTTTACATAAATCTTATTTAGTAATACATATATATATACATACTAATCACTTATTAAAAATTTTATTTTATAAATAAAGGACTTTTACTTTGATATTTTCTTTAAATTTTTATTACTTTTAATTATTTTAATATTCTTATTAATTAGCTTAGTTTCTTGTTAGTATTTAACTTTTTAAAGATGAATACTTTTTTAAATAATCTTGATTTTATCTCAAATATTTTGACTCTTTATTAATAATTGAAAGATAGTAAATTTTGTAGAACTTTACAAATTCATGCAGATTAATTAATACTTGAAGATAATAGTCAGAAAGTTATTTACAATCTTATTACTGGAAGATAACTCAATATCAGTATAATCTTGGAAATATCTCAAGAATCAGAACTAATGATAAAAGAAATCTTAATTTTAATAAATAATTCATAAGATAGTCCTAAAGTAA
The DNA here is from genome assembly GCA_910591765.1 of Ambispora leptoticha. Taxonomy (NCBI): domain Eukaryota; kingdom Fungi; phylum Glomeromycota; class Glomeromycetes; order Archaeosporales; family Ambisporaceae; genus Ambispora; species Ambispora leptoticha. The sequence goes on along the minus strand of CAJVPS010000173.1, from coordinate 8,269 downwards.
AATAATTTGTGAATATAATCAATATAAAAATTTCAAGAACAACAATAATAACAAATATTAATTATTAATTTTAATCTAAATAAAGCTAGAAGACAAGAATTTAAATAATTTTTAATAATTTATTTGAAAATTGTAATAATTAATCTGATAAATTATAATTTATTAGATATTATTACTTTGAATAATTATTTAAAGAGATGCCTAGATAATATTCTTGAAAATTAATAGAACTACAAAGAGAATTAACATAATCAAAAGAAATTATTTTGATCAGAAGATATTTTCTTCTTGAAAAACAAATAGCTATTAGAAAAATATGAACTTGAGAAAGTATATAATTTCTAATAAATTATTTATAATGATCTTATATATATAAGAAATGAAGAAATCAAAGAAATTTTAAAAAGAATTTAATAGTCTTACTAGAGCTTAATCTTAGAGAGACCAAATATTATTATAATAATATAAATTTCTTTAATTTTATAATTTTTGAACTTGAAAAAATTTAATCAATCAATTGATCTTTAGAAAATATGTGATTTCAAATAATATAATTAGTATATCAGTTATGAATTCAATTATAATTTAACAATATTTTTACAATATTTTTGTAATATTTTAAGATTATCAATAAATAATTAGTTCTAAAATCAATAATAGTTTACAAATAGTTTAATAATAATTCAGAAATACTTCAAAAATAGTTTAGTAATAAATTTTATTTATTTTTATTATTATCTTTTTCTTTTTAAAATATTAATTTTTTCATTTTACTTCATTATTTGTATTATTATTTAACTTATCATATATATCTTATCTCTTATTTTTACTTATTTATTTATTAATCTTTTATCCCAAAGATTATAATTATAATCTAGAATAGCAAATAAATTTAGATAGAAACTTGTAAAATTTCAAAGATGTATAAATATCTCTGCTCTGAGATCTGAAATAAATGTACTTGAATAGTAATAATTTAATTATCTTTTGAAAACACTTGAGTTATACTTATCTTATAATTTTTCTTGTAAATTTATCTTGATATTCTACTTTCAATTATCTCTTTTATCATAATAAATTATATTTTGATTGAAAAGATTCTTGATAGCTTTTCTATGTACAAAAGCTTGGATTTGGTATTTGTTACCTCTATTTGAAAAAGATTTAGTAAGCTTTCCTATATGCAAAAGCTTTGTTTGGCATTTGTTATCTTTATTTTTATTTGATATTGATTGTCTTAGTCTTGTTTGCATTTGTTGCAATTGTTTAAGCATTTGTTACTTAGTTTTTGATACCACTCCTTAATTTAGTATTCATGATTATAACTTCATTTTATAATTTCATTTTAATTCATTTTTATCTTGTATTAATACAATACTCATAAGTATTAGCACTAGAAAACCTTTAGAATAATTGTAATTCTCTTTACCTTTATAAATAATTCAGTCTTCATCCTCAAAACTTATTATAAACTATATTCATAATAAAACCTATCTTTCAAAGTATAGTTTGTAATATTTGATACCCTCTCTGTGGACCTCATCCACTCAGAGATTCCAGTTAACTTATTTTTATTATTTTTATTTATTATTTGTTTAATTATTTTAAGGATTAGCTACCCTTGAGATACCCTATTATCTAAATAATTTAAGTACATATTACTCTTTTATTGGACTTCCAATCAATCTACATCTCAGTAAACATAACAGAGAAGACTCTTGGAAATTCTCACCTCATATTAAGCTATATAACTATTACCCTTACTGCTTTTCTGCCAACAAAAATTCAGACAGAAGATTTGTAAATTTTCTTATCTGGACTCAAGATTATTACATGGTCTTACATAATAAACTTTCACAGAAACTCTTTAATAATATTGTATAATAAAACCTTATATCTAATCAACTTCAAAGAGAAATTATCAAGTTACTTAACACCTTTATATTTGGAACTAAAATTACAATTGAATAACAGACCTATCTAGTAAACAGTATTCTTTCTGTTCTTGAAGAGACAGACAATTTTGAAATCCCCTCAACCAATCAGCCCACAGAATTAGAATACAAAAGTAGTAGTTCAAAAGATCTTGAAGAACCAACAGTTACAATCAAACAAATTCAATCTCAAAAGTCCTAATCAAAGAAAGAAACAACTATATTAGATGGAATGGATAGTCTTATTCAAGCCCTTGAAGAATTAACTTGATCTATGAAGATTCAAAGAATGAAAAAGATCCTTATTCCAATTTGTAAATTTAAGAGTAATGATCAGGATCCAATTGAATAGTTACATAACTTTGAAGTAGCCACAAAAGCTAATGGAATTACTAATGAGATCAAGATAGTAAGAGGATACCTAGAGGAACCAGCTACTGTCTGGTTTGACTAATGATCTATTAGTAATACTTTCAGATTAAGTGAATGGACAACTGAAGAGCATAATGATCATGACTTTACCTATCAATTTATTCTTAAATTCCATTTGCCTTGTAAGATACAATAATAACAAGATGAATTAGAATCTTTAAAACAAACTGGAACAATAAAAGAATATGTAAATCAATTCATGGAACTAGAAAGTAAAGTGGATCCAAAGAATAATTATCTAGAAGAATATAAAATCCAAATTTTCAAGAAAGAACTCAAATCTAAAATTCAAAAATGGGTTAACCTTAATGCTGAAGATACTATAAAAAGTATTATTAAAACTGCAAAGAATGTAGAGGAAGCTGATTCAGATCTACTCAAACAAACCTATCATCAAATTCAAGCTTAATTAACTGCTGAATAGAGTGCTCTCACTAAGATTTTGCAAGATCTAACCAGTAGGTTAAATTGTGTAGAATCTGGTAGAAGATATAATAATCAGAATAATAATAATAATCAATAACAAAATCAGCCAAAAGATCAATCTATAATTATCTATTATACTTGTGGAGGAAAAGAGCATATAGTAGATATTATCCAAATAATCTTCAATCTATAAATTAGCAGTCTAACAATCAAAATATTTCTTGAAATTGAAATAATCAAAATCAGAATAACAATAGTAATAACAATAATCAGCAGAATCAGAACATCTGAAATTATAATCAGCAATCTAATAATTCACAAAACCTGGATACTACTTCTCTTCTCATCCAATTCAGAATTTAATAGCTGCTTTGCAAATATCTGGTAATGGTCAATCTAGTAATTCATCTACCTAATCTAGTTTCTCATTACTTGCAACTCATAATTATCTTGCTGAAGAAAGAAAATGCCAAAGAATTATTAAAGAAGAAGAAGAAAATGAAAAAGAAAATGAAGTTGCTCAGCCTATATTTGAAATATTTGAAGAAGACAAGACCAACTTGGAGAAGAAGAAATGAAAAAAAGGAAGAGCACATCTTCTAATTCTAGCTAAATATATAAAAATCTATGATATACTCGAAGATTTGGCATTACAAAAAGCTAATATTACTATTATCCAGCTCATCAAGATATTATCTAAACAAAGAATTCAAATATCAAAAGGAATGAGAAAGAAACTACAGAAGAAACTCAAACAAAAAATAATGTTCATCCAAAAGATCAAAATATTCTCAACCTGGTGTGAAGCCAAAGTTGAAAAGTCTCTTGTAGTCTTGATCATAGATACTAGAGCATTAGGATATGTTATCAGTCATAAATTTCTCAAATGATTAGAAATGAAAATTTAACAAAAATTAAATATCTCCATGTCTGATATTAATGGACATTCCAAGCAACCATTAGGAGCTATTAATAACTTTCCTATCATCATTAATAGAATTGTAATTTCAGCTAAAGTGGATGTTACTAAAGTCCAAATCTACAATCTTGTAGTAGGTATGGACTGTTAAATAAAATCAATACTAAAATTGATCTAAAGAAAAATATAATGATCTTTGATTGGAATGGAGAAGAAGGAAGAGTGTTAAACAAATTTATTCATGAATAATGAAATGCCATATCTGAAGATAGTAATAATTATACAGAAATATCTTCTAGTAAAACTTCTGATAATGAGTTCAAAATTAAAGATCAAAACCTGGAAGATCATAATTTTCTATGGTGAACATCTGATAAATCCTAGACTCAGATTCATATCTCACCCAGATAATTCAATAATATAGATTTTTGAAAAGTTTTCTACATGACTATAAACTCAATTTCTAAAGTTAGAAATATTAAAATCTTTGAAGAAGGAATTCAAGTCAAAGATATCACTCTTACCTGAAAAGAATATTTGAAATTAGAAAGAAGATTTTAGCAAACTCACTATTAAAGTTCTCAATAGACTTTTGACTAGAGAGATCCTGCAGCAGAATATTAGTGTCACCATAAATTACCAATATCCAAATACAAATATCCTTAATATTTTGATGATCTAGTTATTTGGGTTAATATTAAAATGAATATCCTGAATAATCTATTAGCAATTTTACTTCAGAATAAAACTAAAGACTAGTGATTAGAAGTAGAATATACCTGAGAATTAGAGAAGATACTAATTACTGAAGAAAAATTCTTTTCTAAAAGTGAAACTCTATGAAAATTAAAACTGGAAGAAAGAATAGTTAAATGTTCATATTGTAAATACTTTGTGAATAGTAAAACTATTTCAGAAGCAAGAGATGAAAATGAATCTGGAAAGTAATATTATACTGATTATTTTACTCAACAATAACTCAATTTATCTGCCTGTAATTACTGTGAACTTTGAGATGAAGCTAGATACTTTCTTGAAGTAACCTGGAAATATAATGATGTCAAATATTTTTGTGATTACATTAAGCAATATATATATGTATTTAATCATGGTGGTTGACAAAAAAATAATGGCACTATTAGAAAGTTAAGAAGTGATAGTAACTTGTTAAATATTTACCAACAATATAATGAAATTAGAAAAACAATACTTACTAAATATATTACTGATTATGATAAAGAAGAAGAAATACAATATATTACCTATGATGAATCTGAAGAAGCATCAGCCCAAGAAATCTTTATGGCCATCTATCAATAACTATCTCCATCCTAAAGAAAACAACTTACTCAATTAGAATATATTAATGTGAAACTCTGTAATGAATATTTGATTCCTTGTAATTCAGATATTTATGAAGATTGTATATAATCTGAACAAGATGAAGAACTACTGGAAGAAGAACATCCAGAATCAGAAAAAGAAGAGAAAGCTGAAGATAGTGATTATGATTCAATTGAAGAAATCTTAAATGAATATTATACAATATTTGGAAACTATGAAAATAAAGTAGAAGAAGAAGAACAACTTGAAGAACAGTCAGCAAATTTAATGATCAAAATTTACAATGATGATGACAAAGGAAAAATGCCTAAACAAGCTCATGAACATGATGCAGGCTTTGATTTTAGATATTTTGAAGAAAAAGCAATCCTGATTCAATCTCATCAAATAATTATGATTGATCTTTATTTGGCAATTGAAATTCCTGTAGGAACTGTTTGTCAGCTAATATCTTGATCATTACTAGTCAAAAGAGGAATTGAAGTTAAAGGAGGAACTATTAATGCTGGTTATACTGGAAATATTGGAGTTCTCTTTACAACAATTTCAATGAATCTTATGAGATCCAACCTAATGAACGAATTATTCAAGCAGTCTTTTTACAACTTGCCCCAATTAAAGAAATGACAACTGTAGATACTAGAGAAAAATTAGAAGAATCATCTTGTAGAACTCAAGAATTTGGATCAACTGGAAAGAATAAAATGGAAGCATACTCCCTAGATAAAGAAGAGATTATAAAAGTAGTAGAATAATGAGAATTAACACTTGGATAACAAGATGCCCTACATAACCTGTTACAAGCATATAAAGATATCTTTGTAGCAGATCTTAATAAACTTAGACAAACTAATATTATTTAATATTCAATTGATACTGAAAATGAAAAGCCTATTTATTAAAAGACTTACAAAGCAACTCTGCCTAATCAAGAATTTATTTATAATGAAATCCAATGAATGTTAAATGCAGATATCATCCAAAAATCTAATAGTCTCTGAACCTCACCTATTATAGTAACAGCAAAGAAAAATGACAAGAAATAATTTTGTGTTAATTATAGAAAACTCAATACTCTCACCAAAAAAGATGCCTATCCCTTATCACAAATTGATGAGATGATGGATAATCTTGAAGATGCAAAATGGTTTTCATCTATGAATCTTATCTCTGGTTACTGACAAATTGAAATAGAACCATCCAGTATTGAAAAGACAGCCTTTATTTCAAGAGAAGGATTATATGAATTCAAAGTTATGCCTTTTGGACTTTGTAATGCACCAGCAACTTTTCAACAAGCTATGGATAGCATACTTGGAGACTATAACTGGAAATTCATCATGGTCTATATTGATGATATAAATGAATATTCAAAAACTTGGAAAGAATATCTAGAATATCTACAAAAAGTATTTCAATGAATTAGAGAAGCTGGATTAAAACTTAATTTGGAAAATGTAACTTTATATAAGACAACCTACCCTTTCTTGAATATATTATAACTCAAGATAGAATTTCATCTGATCCCTCAACAATTCAATGAATTCAAGAGTTTTCTACTCCAACAAATATCAAGAAGCTTAAATCATTTCTGGGACTAGCAGGATATTATAGAAAATTCATCAAAGAATTCTTACAGATAGCAGCACTACTATTTAAACTTCTAAAGAATAATATTATTTTTATTTGGATTGTAGACCAAGAAAATGCATTTCAAACTTTGAAGAAAAAACTTATCTCTGCCCCAATTTTAATTTATCCTAACTTTATCAAGAAATTCTATCTTTATATTGATGTCTCTGACTCTGAACTTGATATAGTATTATCTCAAAAAGATGATGAAGGAAGAGAATGAGAGTAGCTTATGCAAGTGTTTCACTTAAACCAGCAGAAAAGAATTATAATGTTACTGAAAAAGAAGCTCTGGCTATAGTTTGGACTATTAGATAATTTTGACATTATCTGCTTGGATCTCTTTTTGAAATAGTTGCTGATCACAATATATTTTGATAACTATTTACTAAATAAGTTAATCCTGAACTCTGAATTTCAAGATGGATAATAATCATAATGGAATATAACTTTATTATCACTTATAAAGCTGAAAAAGACTAATCAAAATATGGATACACTCTCAAAAATATATTCATAGGAATAGAACACCAAACTCACTTAATTAATTAACTAACTGGAATAATATTTACTAGACAACTAATTAAATGACTTATCCAAACTTGATTAACTCAACACAATAGATTTAACAACATATTATAATTTAATAAGATATCTAGAAAATAAAAGTTATTCTGTAAGATATACTGAAGAACAACAAAAGAAAATTCATCAACAGTCAAAATACTTTTTAATTATTAATGGAGTACTTTACAAAAAGAATAGAAGAAGAGAATCTATCATATCACTTCAAGTATTAAAAGAAAATGAAATTAAAGCAGTAATGACTAGCATACATTCAGATTTACTTGCTTGACACTTTGAATTTGATAGAACTTATCAATAAATAGCTATTAGATATTAGTGGAATGGAATGGAAACAGATATAAAAAACTTTGTTAGATCTTGTAAAACTTGTTAAAGAATTGATGGATGAATAACAAAACAACCTCTACATCCTATTAAAGTTAGACAGCCTTTTGATAGAATTGTAATTGACCTAGTTGGCCCTTGTAAAGTAATCAAGAAAAGAAATCGATATATTGCTATAGCAATAGATCCACTTACAAAATGATCTGAAGCAAGAGCAATTCCAAATAAAGAAGCCAGTACAATTGCCAAATTTATTTTCAAAGAAATAATTTATAGATATGGATGTCCTAAAGAATTATAGTCTGATCAAGGAACTGAATTTACAGCTCAAGTAATTGAAGAACTTACCACTTAATTTGGAATTAAACACAAGTTTTTATTACTATATCATCCACAGACCAATAAAATAGTAGAATGATTTAACAGAACTTTATGTGGAATACTTCAGAAATATTGTATTACATTAGATGAACAATGAGATGTATACATATCATCAGCATTATTTATATACAGAACACTTCAAAATAACATTACTAAGCATGAATCTTTCTTCTTGACCTATGAAAAAGATGTCTGATTACTAATTGATCTGAAATATCCATTACCAATAGCATAAAATGAAAATAAAGAAGATAAAATATTAGATTGAATATTTTTATTAATCCATTAT
>CAJVPS010000172.1:0-32808 GCA_910591765.1 Ambispora leptoticha | reverse complement strand
ATGTAATACAAAGCTAATCTGTTATACAGATAGCGCAAAATGAAGATCTAAGCTAAAAGAGATCTAAAGGAAGATAACCCAATCAAAATTGTTACAAATAATTTATTACATGATTTATTTTATTTAATTATATTTATATTTATTTAATTTATATCTTAAATTTTATATTTATCTCCTAAATATTATATTTTTTCTTTTTCTTATTTCTATTTATACTTTATTATCCTAAATTTTAGTTTTACTTTTTTTGATTACAACTATATTACATTAATATTAATATTTTATATATAATTATCTTTAGTAATACTTTAAAAATTAATTAGTTAATATATTTATAAATCTCTTCTTTTATATTTACTTTTTTAAAATCTTAATATTAAAATATTAATTTCACAAAAAAAGTCATCTCTTTCACCTGTACACCTCACGGGTATCTCAAATAACATCTCACAAAATATCAAAACTCAAAATTGTGTTCCTTCTCAGCAAGAATTTAATAAAATTTCTTCTGGTTTTGTCTCCAAATGTACCCAGACATTCACCCCGGATAAAGAAAGCCAGGATAGTGACTCTGAACATCCTTCTACCAGGCAAACTAAAGAAAAAAACAAGCGAAGAATTTCCTTTACTACAGAATCTGGCATCCCATCTGATCATAATAAATGGCTTTCTCTCCCACATCAAAATCTAGACGTATCTCATCATGCCCCTTACTATTCTCCAACCCCTTTTTCACCTGCCATGTATGGCAATTTTCCACCTTATCCCCATTACTCTCCCTTTCACATGTATAATTATGATAATGGAAACTTTAACAACTCACCTAATCTAGAATCCAACAACGTGATTGATCACTATCACATTAGGAGATTCCACACTATACAGTCCCCCAATCTAATCAAGAAATCTTTTTGGATAACTCCAAGTCTTCCACAAATCCAAAAGAAAAACTCTCATAAAAGAAATCCTCTTCCTATGTCAATGCCGCTAGATACACCTTGGGCAAACCAACTTACAATATCACAAAAGACTATGATATCTTTCTTCAAACAAACAGTAACTTTCCTCTCATATATGATATTTCACAACTTCAACTCATCCCAGACAACCAACTTATTTCCTCTTCTCATCTTTAATTTGGCACTGACGTGTTTGGTACCAAGCTAAAATACATTCATGGCAAACATACCTATCTAGAAGTTGCTTTTGCTTCTGAAGAATATCAACTGAAATGGGAAGATAAAATTCTCATTATAGCTGGCAAAAACCTGAAAGCTCAAAGAGCTTTCTCTAATCAAAAAACTTTCTTCTCTATCACTCTTTTTGGGGTTCCTCTCACCCAAAGTGATGAAATTATCTCTACTATCAAAGAAACCTTTGATAAAATAGGAAAAGTAGCCATTATCAAACCCAAACTCTGGGAAGGCACTTCTCTCTGTTCAGATAAGTGGTCAGTTACCTTTGACACTACAACCCAAGAAGATCAACTCACCTTCTGTATCAAGATCTCTAGATCTATCAAAATCAAGTCCTCCAATATCTTCGTAACCTGGAAAGCTGCTCCTCCTTTCTGCACTTTTTGTGGCAAATCGGATCACAAAAGAAGTAACTGCAAGAATCTTCGAAATGCCAACATCTCTGTTAGAAATCCTGATTCCAACCTCTCCAAATCCTCCAACAACTCTCATAAACAACCATCTCTTATCGAATGGCCTTGGAATAACGCCATCTTACAAACTCAATAATCTCAGCTCCCAGATACATCAACTGTAGAAACTATTGTTCTTCTCAAGGATTCTCCCAATATTGACACCAACCTCTCTTCCCCACAACAACCTTCAACCAACCCTTTACATATTACTTCCTCTTCTCAGGATGGCTTTAATCAACTCACCACTATCCAGAAAGAAATAGTAAAAATGGCAATCTCATCTAATGATAAACTAGACTTTCAACTTGTTTAAAACAGAAAATCTAAAAAGAAATCTTCTCAACCTCCCATCAAGCAACACAATACTTGGTCCAAAATCTCTCTTCCTAAATGAATCTCCAAATTGCTACTCTCAATGTGAAAGGCCTGGCCACCTCTCACAAATTCTCAAACATGGCCAATCTTCTTAAAATGTATAATCACATTAACATCTTTACTTTACAAGAAACCAATATTCAAAAACAAAACATTTCCTTTGTTTCTAAAAAATGGCACTCATTCTCCTCCTGGACTCCTTATGTTACCATTCTAATTAATAATCGCAACATCAAAGTCATCAATATCTTTTCAACAAATAAACGAAACCTAATCTTAGACTTCACTCTCAACTCTCATTTTTTTAGAATTGAAACTGTTTATATTCCTCTGGACAGAAAAAGGAGACTTTTGTTTCTTGATTCCTGATTCCCCTCTATCAGTAATGGCAATTATATTCTTACTGGTGATTTTAATATTAATCTTATTCCAACTAATCACCTATCAACATCAACCTCAAGATCAGATCCCTCTGTTTCGATTTTGTCAGACAAGCTGTTATCCCTAGTTGACACGCAAGTTCTCACTGACATCCCTTCTATTCATACCTTCTCTCAAATGACAAGAAATAATTACCTACTTCTCATTAAACTAGACTATATTTTTCTCTTTCCAGACTTAGCAACTAGAAAAATCTAACTGTCTACTTTAGCTGGCAACTCAGATCATTTACTTCTCTTGGCAAAACTTACTGACAAATCTTCCATCGATCACTCTACTCTCTGGAAACTTAACAACCATCTTACTAAAGACTCTCTCCTAATGATCTCTGCAGCGGACATCATCCATAACTCCAACAACTGGGATCATGGCAAAAAAGAAGTTTCCTTCTTTTTACAATAACAGTCAAGAAAATCTGCCACTAAAAAAAATACCTTATCAATAGGCTCTAATGACGTATTATAGACTACCAAAAAACTCTCATACTTATCTCTAATGCTGATGATATTTGCTCTCTTCTGGAAAAGGAAAGGATCGAATTAAACTCTCTCATAGAAGAAAACTCCCAAAAATGGCAAATCAAATCCAGAGCTAAATAGACTGAAAAGGGTGAAAAATCCATCAAGTACTTCTACTCCAGATTTATAGAACATCTGAACAGCTCTCCCTCTCTTCTTATCAAAGATCCTTCAAACTCCTCAACTACTAATTAACAAATAATTCTTAATTATATTGGATAATGATATCAACACCTATACTCGCAAGATGAAGTTTCCTTTTCAGACATATCAGATCTTCTCACAAACGTCACACCATTTCCAGGCAATAAGGATGATATTATTACCCCTATCACTCATAATCTTATTAAATCTACTATAATGAGCCTACTCAACAACAAGTCTCCAGGTTCAGATGATTTGATCTATGAATTCTACAAGTCTGCCTTATCACATATTATTGACTCTCTTTCTTCTCTATTCAACTCAATTCTTTCTAATAGTATCATTCCTAGTTCATGAACCAGGTCACTTATTACTCTCATATCAAAAAAAGATAATGACAAAACTCTTGTTCAGAATTGGAGACCTATTGCTCTAATCAATACTGATGCAAAAATCTTTCTCAAGATCTTGGTGGGACAGTTAGCCAAAGTTGCGGGTCATCATCTCCTACATCATCAAAAAGGCTTCCTTCCTGGAAGAAACATTATTGACGCCACTTTAAACATCTTAATAGCTACTGAGATTCTCAAATCTTATACCAACATCCCCACATATCTACTTCAACTAGATCAACAGAAGGCTTTTGACAGAGTGAATCACCAGTATCTCTCAAAAGTCTTAGAATACTTTGGTCTTCCACCTATCTTTATTCAACTAGTTAATAATATCTTCGGACAATAATCAGCCAACATCACTGATAATAAATATTTATCTAACGAATTCAGACTAGAAAGAGGAGTCCAGCAGGGTGATCTGCTTTCTCCTATTTTATTTGCTCTTTCAATAGAACCACTTCTTGCAATTCTGTCCTCCTCTCCTTATCAAATTAACAGTTACCTTGACAATAATCAGACCTACGCAAATGGCACAACTATTCTAGCTCTGAGTAATCTACATTTAGACTTCATTTGTGATATAATCAAGAAATACGAAAGAGTCTCTAATACAAGAGCCAATCTTAATAAATCAGTTCTTATCCCACTAAATGACCTTGCCAAAGCCAACTTACACTCCTTACAAAATAAATATCAGTTTACTATTCCTATTCATAATGCTGATATCAACATCCTGGACTTTCACTTCAATACCAACTTTACAATGCATCATTCTATCTGGTCTACGCTGATCAAGAAACTTGAAAAAAAACTTCTTCTTTTGAAAATGAGAGACATCTCCCTCAAAGGCCATGCCTTAACAGCAGGCTCTCTACTGGCTTCCAAAATCTGATACATGTCCTATATTTTTTCTTCCTTAATACGACAAGTAAATACTATACAATCTTTATTAAACAGATAGGCCAGAGGTGATTCTAAATCCCTCCTCTCTTCCATTATCATTCAACTTTCAAAAAACAAAGGTGGCTGGAATCTTTCTAACATCAAGTCTGCCGTTAAAGCTCGGTCAGTCATGATAACCACCAAACTTTTTCATGCCAAAGAAAATTAGGCCAAATACCAATTCTCCATGATCAGCTCTTTCCAAAACAACTTTACCAAAATCCGTCTTCAATACAAAAAGAAAGACTGGCTAATAGCCTACCGACCCTTTATAAAAAATTAGTTTCTGGTGGATAGACTAAATTTTCTTGCTTCCTCTACCTCCCTTATCACTACCAAGTTAAAAAAAGAAATATATCTCAAAAAAGTGTGACCAGTAGCTAAAAATGTACTATGGAAAAATCTGGGCATAATTAACCTTCCTTCATAAACTCATGTGAATGCATAGAGATAGTATCGTAGTGCACTACCCCTGAAGGAACAGGTCTCATGGTCTTCCTCCATCGACTCTATCTTCTGTCGATAGTGCCCTACGTCTCCCCAAATGCACTAATACTTTCTTTAAGAATGCTTATTCACCAAGATAATTATACAAGAAATCGTACATTACCTCGATGAATGCATCACCTTCATCCATATCCTAAATCAACATCCTAATGACTTCTCTCTCACTACTTTCTGGCTTTCCTCCTGGCTTATCAATTACATTTAGCAGACTTCTGCTAGACTTAACCTCAATATCGAAGAGTCCAAAACTCAAATCATAAAAGCAGCTCCACACATTCTTCTCAGAGATGCAAAAATTCATCTAGATAGTTCCTGAAATAATAAATTTACCAAATAAATAGATCTACTATATAAATCACTTGTATCTTAATTCCATATCACGTATTTATTCAATAAACAAATTCTTGCTTCACCCTTCCTTTTTGGAGAAAAAAAAAAAAAATATTAATTTCAAAATATTATTATTAAATTCTTGATCTGAATATATTAATATCAAAATCTTGATATAAAATTATAATCTACAGTCTGGTCTAAAAAAAACCAGAATTTTTTATTCATTACTATATCACGATCATTATATTAAATCATGTGAAATTTTTTTTATTCGATATTTAGAAATAGACAAATTTATTACACAAAATTAATATGAAATACATTCTCTATTATTCTCTATAATTAGCTCATATTATCTCTTCATCGATCGTACCAATCCAATTAGAGTAGATTTTGGAATTTTCCCCCATTCTTCCCCCATATACTATTCTAACTTATTAATATTTTTTGGCATTCTTTTTTCTACATTTCCCTTAACAATCCTCCATAAGTTTTCTATTGGATTCAAATTCAGACTATTTGATGACCAGTCTATAACTTTGGACATATTTTCTGAAAGAAAGGATTTTGCCAAGTGACTTGTATACTTGGGGTCATTATCCTGTTGGAAATGCCACTGACTCCTAAGCATCCCCCTCATCTCTGGTAAATATTTATTTAAAATTTCAACATAAAATTCCGCATTCATGATCTGTTTAAAACAGAACAAACTTGTCTTTTACTTAATATAAAAACCCCCTCACGCAAGAATTTTTATTTGGCTTTTAGGCATATAACAAATTGGTCATTTTCCCTTATACTATTATTTCATAGTGTTTCGATAGAGTTCAAATATCATCTCATCAGTAAAAAAAGTTTGATCCCAATTGTCATTAAGATGAGCTTGTGTCCACAAAATCCATTTTTCCTTATGTGCTTCAATAAGCATGATGGTAGCTCATGGCTGACTTTTTAAATATCCAAGATTATTCAAATATCTTCTAATAGTTTGATGTGATACTTGTACATCTGTTTCTAATATTTTTGTAACCAAATTTCTTGTCGAGAGAGAGATATCCCTGCGAATATATTGCCCTAGTCTTTTTGCAGATTGCCCATCAATTCTTTTCGGTCATCCATTTTTACCCACATATTTTGTAGATCCAGTTTTTTTGAGTTTTTTTATGTTATCATATATTGTTGAGAAAGAGAACTTTGTTTATGCATGAATTTTTTTTGCATCACATATACCATCATTTCATAATTGTAATAGAACTTCTCATTGTTTCTTTTTTGCTTCAGCCAACATATCAAAGAATATCCCTACAAATGTAAAAAGGTTTGATAAAAAAAAAAGATTGTTAACATAGAACAAATGTCTTGGTTTCCCTTTTTGTATTAGAAGATCTTAAATGAACTTCAATTGGATGATTTACAAAAATTTTTGTGAAACAAAAAAATTCTGGTTTTTTTTGGACCAGACTGTATATTAGATTAGTGATAGAAGCTGTAACTAGCTGCAACTCTATTACAATTCTCTAATTGACTGTTGCAACTTTGTTATAATTCTCTGATTAACTATCACAAGCTGCAACTAGTTGAGAAGCCATCTTTATATTAGATAATATTAGTTAATAATATTATAATAATTTATATATTTGAAATATATAAAGGATCTGCTCTTTCAAATTGGAATAAATAGTTTTGAATTGAATTATTTGAAAATATAATTAAAAAGCTTATTATAATAATAATAATAATAATCTTTTAATTTCTTTTTTAATTATACTAGTATTATTCAGTTTTATTTCTTTGATCATATAAAGTTAATTTTGAATTTTTGTTATAATGTTATATTAATTTTGATTTGAATATTTGACTTTGATATTTTTGATTTTGATATTTGATTTGTTATAATTTTATGATTTGATTTTTATTTAATTAAATTGATTTATAATTTGATTAATATAAATTTTTGTATAGTTTCTTTGATTAATATGGTTTCACTTATTAATTATTATAAATCTTTTAATTTATTTTATTCTTTTTTTTAACTTTGCCTTTTTCTAAATCACCATTATAATTTAATCTTCTTAACAACATTATCTGTAAATATTGGCACAGGCTTTAAAAATCTTTGCTGGTATTTATATTTTAATTAGTTTAATTGCCTCTCTCCCAATCCCATATGCTTTATAGTGATTCTCAGTAAAACTCACTATTCAGAATCGCTATAATAATAGAATATAAATTTATATCTGTTTCATCTAGAAAGTAAGAAAGGTGATAATTGATTTACTTTTGATTATATAATCACAATAATATGCCAAAAGGTATTACTATTTTTAAAATAATGAGGACAAATCTAACTATATGTATTGACCTACATGTATATTTATTCATGTACAGCACAATTACTTATTTTCAAAGCTTCAAAACGTCAATAAAATTTCGTTCACTTTGATGAAACATGCACACTTGTCAGATTCTAATCTAAAATTGATATTTTGTGCTTTTTTTTGATTTCCAAATTTAGCATATCATGTCA
Organism: Ambispora leptoticha; assembly: GCA_910591765.1. NCBI lineage: Eukaryota > Fungi > Glomeromycota > Glomeromycetes > Archaeosporales > Ambisporaceae > Ambispora > Ambispora leptoticha. The sequence goes on along the minus strand of CAJVPS010000172.1, from coordinate 24,975 downwards.
TCCAAGAAAGTACATTATCAAAAGTTATTTATGTCTTTTAATTAAATATCGGATGACTTTAGATTTCTTCACCACAGGAATTGAAACTTTGTAAGCTTCCAGTTACATTTCAAAATATTTATAATAGATTATACAGAAGCAAATGTTATTAGGATCCATAAACTTGCATATTCATAGGTTGTATATTATGAGCCACTTGAGGCGGATAGGTCATTTGACTAGGAGCTCCATATACAGGTAGGTCGTTTGGGTATGCCATGCTTATATTGCTTGGATCATTATTAATTTTTACTGAGTTAGAAATAACGTTTGCTGGAAGCGTAGATGCCACGTCGCTTAAGGGCTGATTATCATCATTTGCATTTTTCACAAATTCTTCAAGGTATCCAGCATTTACTACATGATCTTTTAAAAAAAGTTCGAGTGCATTAAATCTTTCCTCCATACGTCTCTTAAATTCATCATCGGTTCCAAAGTTATTTACGACTGTTGGATTGCTGTTTGCAGCAGGTGAAAACAACGGTATGTTTGGATATCTATTAAGGATATGTTTGCGATTGTCATTTGGAAAACAACAGCTGTGAACCAGCCCCCAAGGTCGCAATGCATTTATTCCTTTTTTAAATACCAAAAAACAATAAGTAAGCTTTCAAAGGATTAATCAAATAAACTTTATTGAAAAATACATACCAAATAAACAAGCATATACTCCTGCCGCAATCACCCATATGCCACCGAATAAAGCAAGTGCGCCGAGAAACTAATGTGATTTAAATTTATAAAATATGTCTATACAAGAGATAGAATATAATATACGTACTGTTTTTGTTCTTTCAAAACAAAAATGAAATCGAAGGAATTTTAATTGTAAGGTAATTATCAAATATTTAAAAATTTTTTTAGTCACCTTTGTTCTCTTAGTCTTTCTATCATATAACTTCGAGGAAGTATTATAAGGGATGCTTCATTATTTAGTTTATGGTTAACAAGCTCTATAGAAAAGAAAGAAATCATATGCTTTTATACGATCAATTAAATCAATTTTAATATCATAAAAAATGAAAAATTACCGTAATCTGAGGTGATATACGTTTGTTTGCTATAACTTGCTGGAATGCCAAAAGTATTACTTTGCGTCTGGGATATAATTTCTTTAATAGTTCGTGAAAATGCGAAAGTTCCGGTCTAAATTAAAAATATATTTGAATTGGAACTATTTCATGAAAATACTTAATAAATGAACGTCATTCGTTTTCCCACCGTATTGTGCTAGATAATTTTGTTTAAAAAAAATTATCATTAGAATTAATAAGATATCCTGTGGAATCTAAATAAATAAATGTAAACTTTACTAACCAGTACAAAATAATTGTTTAATGCTCCTAACGAGTAAGTAAATTGTTGGCCATAGGTATTATAAAAGTTCAATTCATCGCCATCTAAATCTGAACTGGGCTTATTGCTATATGGCCCGAATTCTTTAAAATTATTAGAAACAATTAGAATTAAATTAAATGGATATAAAAAATTTTAAGATCTATAGTTTTACCTGGGTCGTAGGCCTCGATGATATACCCTTCACTTTTGATAGGATCAAAAGTGTTGTCATTTGGAGTGAAAGATAAACCTATGCTTGAAAGATCTTTAGGAGCGAATCTTCCTGCAATTTGGTCCAAACTTACAAGTGTCTTCCATTTTTTTTCAGTGGTCACTACAGGTTGATTGATATATAGTGTACAATCTTGTTTCGTAGCTAAATAAAAAAATAAAATATATTAAATTCTCTCTTATTAACAATTGGATTTTTTTTAACTTACTGAGTTTAATTGACAAACATTCAATCTTAAATTGATAATTAGATGTTATCAAAATATCTATAACGATAAATGTAAATTGATATTAATTAAGCTCTGCGAATACTTCAATTAATCTATAAAATATGAACCTGGTATCGGAAGAGAATCTGCTGTAAATATAGTCTTTTGCAATACCGGACCATCATCAAGTATATCGATAATCAAAAAAGCCGTAAATGTTGTGAGTAGAGCTAAAATTAAAAGAGCGGAAATTCCCCGACATATGACGATTGATTTTGGCTCAATATGACGATACCGAGGAAAAATCTCTTTCAAATATATGTATAGCTTTGTTTGAAACATTTTCAGAAAGTTTAGAGACTTCTCGTCGCAAAAAAATGCTTAACCGTAGTTATCGGAATAAATATTCCTGCCTTATAATTACAAGATGTAGGGCAGCAATCTATTTAAACTTTTATTCATATAATACATATAAATGTGCTTGATACATGAATTGGCGTTTTTCATATTGTGTTGTGTTAGTACATGTTACATGTACAGTTGTGAACAAAAGTAACCGAAGTTTCTAGCTTAATGCATGTACAGAGATTGCATAACCCACTAAAAATTTAACGATTAATAATTAACTTAAAGAGAATATTAAAAATTATTTTGTTTCTGACTTATATAATGTCGTATTACTTTTGTGTTCTTTCTAAAAGCAATGCTACTATTCTATTTTTTTCTGTGTTCTTGCTAAAAGTCAGTGCCACTTTCACTTCATAATGTTATGAAATTGTATTTTTGCCATCCTAATGGTTCGAAACTTGAAATTTGCGCCATATCAAAGATCGCATTGGAAAAGCGCGAGGTTTTCAACGATAACCAAGACAAAACAAAATTGATATCCAATTGTAAATGAAAAAGAAAGGGGTGGAATTAGTACGCGAACTGTTGGATAGCGATTTCGTGAAATATTGCAATGGACGAAAAATTTTTAATTTGGATAAAGTAATTTTACAAATAAATTCACCTTACGTCTGAATCCATCAATAAGTGTGAATTTTCGTAGAAAAGAAAATATTTCGTTGAACAAATCCTAAAAGTACACGTGTGAGGTTGTTTTTCAGTATCAGGTTTTAGCGAGTTAATAGGTTTCCAAAGAGTTGGCTGGCAATAATTATATAGATTGGATTTATGGTTCAAAACAACAAAAAAATGAAGGCTGAAAATGATATTGTAAACTTCCTTGAATTCGAATCATTCAGGTTCAGGATTTGAAGACAATATTGACAAAAGAATGGCGGAATCTTCCATATGAGCTTGCCGGAATTTAGAAGTATGGAATGTAAAGTTTTATGAACTTTAAATTACATGTAGAATAAATTTTTTTAACGATTTATGTAGTGTTCGGTTAATTTTGTCCATGGATGTGATATCAAGCTGGTGTTACATAATACATGTACATTTACTGTTGATATCGCAATGAAAAATCTCGCGATCGTGAAATATTCTGAAATAAATGCGAAGTTTCTTGATTCTTGTACCTTATCAGTAATGTGTAATGTTAAAAATAATTATTAGTGTTTTTCTATTTAAACAGAATCCTGTGGAAATAATAAGAGATTCTTATTAAAATTTTTACTTTGCGATTCTAAGATCCTGATTGTCGTTAGGAAATTTCATAGCAAATTTCATAATTTGTACATTTTTCCCTTACTTCATGATCCATAATTTTACTTTATTTTAATAGTGGAAACATTCTCAAGCAAACTTCGCCGGAAAACGTCATAATATTACGTCACTTTGTCGTAGATGTAAAAGTGTCTTAAGACATATAGTGACGTGATTAGAGAATGGATGACAGTTTTGAGAACCATATTTTACTATAAAATTATACATATCCTGTTGATCCGGTTTTATATACGGAATCCGAGGCATTATTTTGCGCTTATACGGTATTGAAACTTGGCCGTTGCATATATTGAGCTTCTGGGTGAGTGGATGAGGCAGTTAGTCCTATGTATGACGATTAGCTCTCGTTTGTTTTATTATCGATATATAAACGCATAATCATGATTGTAGTCAATGTACTCATTCAAAAGATATGAGGTCAAAAGTTTCAATTCTAGATGGTCAAATATCACAAATGAATTTATATATTTGAATGTTCTAATATAAAAGATTTACAAACGTTGAATATCTTGCAAAAGAGCTTTTTAACCTGGAAAAAGTGATCATAAAGTAATAAATTACAACGAAATAGAGAACCAAATTTGCGTTGAAAGCATTATATACTTTACATAATTCAAAACAGATTATTCCAAAGTTTATAAACGAGGTAAAAATGAACATTTTCTAAAATGAAAGTTGCTTTGTTTTCTGATATAATTTTTTAAAAATAGATTCAAATTATTCTTATATGCAGTACAAAATATTACGAATGAAAACTCCTATGCGTAGCAATGAATTATAGCCATGGCGAAAAAACTCCGGTTCATGTGATTTTTAAGGGGTAACCAATTAAATCGCAAGACCAATGTGTAACGGAGAAATTCTCGAACAAAAAATGTTGCTTGAGAAATTTTACTATAATGGAATATGCTCTTAACTTCATGCCTCCGCTTTCGTGAAAATTCTTGCAAGATTCATACTCTATATACGTTATGACCCACAAATTTATCCCTGGTTTTACCTAAGGTGAAATATACCAATATATAAAATAACATCCGTAATTGATGGTTACGTAGACTTTAGTTGTCTGTATATACGTAAGACGGATGGCAAACTGTTGTTTACCATCTGAAGATGAAAAATAATTATAGTGTTAGCGATACAAGTTTGGCATCTATGTAACTTAAAACAAAAAAATCACGTATAAAGCAACTTTCGATGAAAAAATAGTTTAGAGTGAATATAAGCTAAACAAAAATTTTAGGTAATATTCATTTTTTGTAATTAAATGAAAAATTATCTATAGAAAGTAAAAATAAATTCTAAACTCTAAGAAACGAAATGTTCACCACCAACAATTTGAAATTGGAATAAATTTTTTTTTAAAAAAAACTGACATTAATCGTTCTTGAGATTGATTCTATTGCATGTCCATACACTCTTTTTGCACAAAATCGTGATATTAAGAGTATATGATAATGGGTAGAATCGAACAACGATTTTCAAATATTCGCTGATTTATACATGAAATATCAAATTATCTGAGTGAACGCGAATGAGATCCTATCCTTCAAATTAAATACCGTAAAGTCCCGATAATAAGCAACCCCCTACGTCATCATTTTTGAGGTCAATTTTTAGGGGGGTTGCTTATTTTCGAGCCCTTTAAATAAACGTAGATATATCGACGACTAATGATCCAAATCGAACGTTCTATAGCTCATCAGATTCGCCTTATTGAGGCGATCATTTTGGCGGTTTTTTCGCTTGAATCTGCTCACTGGTTATCGAAATACTCGAAAATATTTACTGCTATATATTAAAAATTACTATCGCAAATAGGGGTTGCTTATTCAACTTTTCTAGTACTTTTGGGTCTGAAGGGGGGGGGGTTGCTTATTTTAGGGGGTTGCTTATTATCGGGACTTTACGGTAATTGAAAATATTTAATATATATTTTCGTTCTTTAATTTTAGCAATCTTTACTTTCACAAAACATTGAATACTTTCACAAAACATTGAATGTTTTGAATGTTTTGTAAAGGAGTAATGCATTGATATAGGATTGTAATATAAATTTGTTATTGGAAAAGCTTTTTAATATTGCATCACCATGATTTAAGAAATTAATTACAAATACATGTATCAATATCGTAGCACAGTATATTACGTAATTATGTGATGATTTCTAGAAAAATACGAGAACGATAATTTTTCGTTGATCCGAAAAAAAAGATGCGGATAGGGCCAAAAATGGAAAAGTTGATTACGAGTGAAAAATCGATTAGGTATTCCGACAACCTAACATCCTAACAATTTAGTTCCTTGAAATTAAACATCCCGACATACGCAACTTCTCGAAATAACTTTATATTTAAATGGATATTTACTTTTATAACATCGATTGTTGTGAAAAATATCACCATAAAAACCAGAATTTGGACTTGAAGTTGGAATGTTAAATTTTGGGAAATTGGTTTGTGGGAGTAGACCCGCTACAGATATGCGTGCTTTAATATCTATTATTGCTTATATAATCGTTAATTTAATCTTTATAATATATTTATATTCAAGCTTGGCCCCAAAAATGTTATCAACATAATTAAATTAATAATAAATTTTTGTCCAAACTGTCCAAAATTGTCCTGATTAATAATATATTCTTCCGGTAATATACCCGCTAATTCTTGGTAAAACAATCGAAATCATTTACTATTATAAATATTCGTAATAATGATCATTTCATTTTTTAAATGTTGCATATAAAACGATAATTAGAAGATTCTATAATGTTACCGGACTAATTTAGAAGGTTAACGTTAATTTTTAGAACGATACGAATGGTTATCTGTGTTTTGTTCATTCCAGAAACACATAGAACATCAATTTACACCTGTTTCTTCTAGAAAGCAAGAAAAAAGAATAAAAGAAATTTATTTTTGAACATCGAGGTGATACATGTAATTGGTTACATGTACATGTACGGGATCAACGCTATTTTTAATATTTGCTCAAAAAGGAAATAAAACAAAACGAAAGAGCAGATTAACGATCTACTTGTATACCAAATGCATGTCGGATCAATATCGTTAACGTTATTTTTAATATTTGTTCAAAAAGGAAATAAAACAAAGAGCAGAGCAGATCTAATTAGCGATCTACTTGTACATATACATGTATTTTGAATTCGTGTATAGCGCAGTTGGTTATTTTGAAAGCTTTTAAAATTTTTAAATTTGAGTAACTATATGAAATATGTTTGTCAGGTTTTAATCTAGAATTGATAGTTGTGCTTTTTTAACTTAACATATTGTGTCGTCCAAGAAAGTACATTATCAAAGGTTATCTAATTAAATATTGGATGACTTTACATTTATTCACCACAGAAAGCTTCCAATTTCTTCTCAAAATATTAATAATAAATTCTACAGAAGCCAATGTTATTAGGATTCGTAAAATTGCATATTCATAGGTTGTATATTGTGCGCCACTTGAGGCGGATAGGTCATTTTACTAGGAGCTCCATATACAGGTAGATCGTTTGGGTATGCCACACTTGTACTTCTACTTAGGTTGTTTGGATCATTCTCAATTTTTACTGAATTAGAATTAACATTTGCTGGAAGCGTAGATGTCGCGCCGCTTAAGGGCCGCTTATCGTTATTTGCACTTTTCACAAATTCTTCAAGGCATTCTGCATTTACAACATAATCTTTTAGAAAAACTTCGAGAGCATTAAATCTTTCCTCCACACGTGTCTTAAATTCATCGTCGGTTCCAAAATTCTTCTCGTTTGGGAAATTACTGTTTGCAGTGGGCGAAAACAACGGAATAGTTGGAAATCTATTACGGATGTGTTTGCGATTGTCATTTGGAAAGCAACAGCTATGAACCAGTCCCCACGGTCGCAATGCGGTTGTTCCTTTTTAAAATTAAAAAAATAATAAGTAAAATTTTAAAGAATTAATTAAATAAGCTTTGTTGAGGAAATACATACCTAATAGACAAGTATATACTCCCGCCGCAATCACCCATATTCCACCGAATAAAGCTAATGCTTCGAGGAACTAACGTGAACTAAGTTTAAAAATAGGTCTATACAGGAAATAGAGAATAAAATACACATACTGTTTTTGTTCTTTCAAATAGTACGAGATCAAATAAATATTAATTATAAGATGCTTATTAAAAAATCAAAAAGAATTATTGCTTTATTTATTCACCTTTTTTCTCTTAACATATCTACCGTATAAGTACGAGGGGCTATTAAAATATATTCAGTTTTACGGTCATATTGTAAAAGCTCTATAGAAAATAAATGAATTAGATGTCTTTTATATTTAATCAATTAAATTAGCTTTTAATATCATTAATATAGAAAACGTGAGATAATACGGTAATCCGAGGTGATATATGTTTGTTGGATATAACTTGCTGGAATTCCAAAAGTATTACTTTGTGTCTTAGTTATAATTTCTTTAATAGTTCGTGAAAATGACAAGACTCCGCCCTAAAATAAAAAATATTTCAATTAAAATAATTTCACGAAAAACAATTTATGTTAATAAATGAATGCTATTCGTTTTCCTACCGTCTTGAACTAAATAATTTTTTTAAAAAATAGCATTAGTTGTTTAACTAAAATATCTTTTGAAATCTAAAATATAAAACATAAGCTTCGCTTACAGGCACAATAAATGAGTTTAATCCATTCAACGAAGCTGTAAATTTTGTGCCATAGATATTCAAAAAGCTTAAAAGATCACTATCTGAAGCACTGGCTTTATTGCTGTACGGCCCGAATTCTTAAAAAAATTAAAAATAATTAGAATTAAATTAACTAGAGTATAGAAAATTTTTAGCATTTGATAGTTTTACCTGGGTCGAAGGCAAAAATGGCATACCCAGTACTTTTAGTGATGTCAAAATTGTCGTCATTTATACTTAAACTTAACCTTATGCCAATAAGGTCTCCAACGCTGAATCCTCCTAAAATTTTGTTCAAACTTAAAATTGACTCCCACGTTTTACTAGCGGACTGTACTGGTTGACTGACATATTGTGTACAATCTTCATTCGTAGCTAAAGAAAAAAATAAATTTCATTATGATTTTCTCTTATTAGCAAATTAATTTTTCTAACTTACTGAGTTTAACTGATGTGCAACCGAGCTTAAATTGAAACAGAGACGAAATCACAACATCTATAATGACACAAGTTAATAGACATTAATTAAGCCGTTGCAGATACTTCGACTAATCTGTAAAATATGAACCTGGTATTGGAAGAGAATCTGCTTCAAATGTAGTCTTTTGCAATACCGGACCATCATCACGTATATCGATAATTAAAAAAGCCGTGAATGTTGTGAGTAGAGCTAAAATCAAAAGAGCGGAAATCCCCCGACATACGACGATTGATTTTGGCTCAATAAGATGGTATCGATTAAAAAACTCTTTCAAAAATATATAAATCTTTGTTTGAATCATTTTAAAAAAGTTTAGAGACGAAGCATCGCAAAAAAAATACTTAACCGTAGATATCACTCTTATATCCCTGCCCTGCAATAATAAAATGTGGTATCATGTAATTATCAATCTAATGTATTTTAAATTTTTTGTCCCATGTTTCATGTATTTGGCGTTTTTTTCAAATACATGTATTTGTCAAATATTATTGACATTGTGTTGTGTTAAATTATTTTATCAAAAATTATGTAGATTTCAGGCTGAACAAAAGTAACAGAACTTTCTAGCTTGATACATGAATAAAGATTGTATAGCTTATTAAAAATTTAAAGATCGTAATAACTAACACAAAGAACAATGGCACCACTACCATGGTCCGAAATTCGCAATTTGTGCTAAAGATCGTCTAAAAAATACTGTATACATGTATCATTGGGCCAATAAATGGAAACAACACGAGATTTCAACGTTGAACCAGACAGCGTGACAGTAGTGCAACATAAAATAGGGCAAAAAATTGTAAATATGAAAAAACTTTAAAATATCCAATTGTCAATGAAGAAAAAAAGGCTAATTAGAACACAACCTATTGGACAGCACTTGGTGAAGACAAGAAAAATATAGCTATCCCAAAGTGCAAATCACTACTCAAAGATAACCATCGAATTAAACGTTTGTATCCTACGTTATCTCTTTGATCCATAGCTCTTCTTACAAAATTCATGTCATAATTCATAATATTGACGTATAATTCTACTTTATTTATTCTTGTGATTACATTAATTTTATTATATCTTTGTCTCGAAACATAGCCATAACTCTTTTTGCAAATCTTGTAGTAACTTACGATCTGTAACATATTAGGCAACTTGTATATAAAGGATAGCACACGAAGTCAGAGAGACAAATCAAAAGTTTGGTTTGAAGAAAAATAAATAAAAATTATCTTTACTGTAACTCTTACCTAACAGCACTTTAGCTTTTATTTCTTTTGTATCTTAACAAAATCGATAGCTTTATTTCTTATGTGCTAACAAAACTGAAGACTTTATTGCTTTGTGCATAGAAGTTGCTGCATATTCTTTGATTATCTGATAATTCGTTTCTTTTTATTCGATTATTTGACTTTGCTTATATTTTAAATTTTATGATATTATTTTGGAATAAACCCATTTTTGTGATTTGGAATGAATTTTATTTGAGTTTTGTTGATAAATTTAATATTTGAATTTAAACTTTATTAGTTATTTGAAGTTAAATATTATACTTTACCTTTACCTTTACCTTAAATTGATTGCACAATCGTGACATTCACTTCGTGTAATACTTCAACCTAAATCTCACCCTTTGCTACTGTGATAATTAGTCGGCCTAACTTTCGAATTGCTCATAACAACTGAATTGAACTCAAGCTTTTATATAGATGATATAATTATTATAATACCGAATTTTACCTCCATATAAATATTCTTTTAATTTCTATATTAACAAAATATCTGTAAATTTCTGATAACGTAAATTTATTGCTAAATAAATCTAATTATTTAGAATTTATGAATATGCAGTTCTCAATCCCAAAACATTATATAATTTATAAAAGATAAAAAATGCAAAAGAAATTATAAAATAAAATAAAACCATAATCAATTAAAATTTTTAATACTGTAAATTCCCTAAGGTACTAACAGTTTGTTATCTATACTAGTATAATAGTTAAACTAACAACATACATATTGAATATTTATGAATAACTTTGAATAAAAATGGAAACCAAACTATCTTTTCTAAAGTTTAAAATGTATATAGAACAACAAGAAAGTTTTTTATAAGAAATTAGGATAAATTTCTTCGAAATTAAAAGATTCAACTAATTCAGGAGCTCGATCATGTTCGTTCTCTTTAGCTATTTGATACTACTTTAATGTTAAAATCAAGATTTTTCGAGATACTGTGCCATTTGATAAAATTTCCCAATATTAAACTGAGCTTTATTATATCCTAATTCTGCAGCTCATTTTTATCTGTTCCTCCTCCGCCATATTCATAGTATTATTCAAGTCGAAAATGTAGGCGAGGTCACCATATCGAGATAATACAAATTTTAAAGTTCTTTAAAATAGAATTTTCTATTTTCTTTAGTCTCTTTATTCCTTTCATAATTAAATCTCAGAACTAATAGAATCACATTGTGATCAGCTTTTAGACTGGAAAAATGTTCAGATGTTTTTGTCCCGTTTTTTACTGTCCCTCTTCCAAACTCAAATCATCTGGAAAGATTATAAGATAACCAGACTCTGCCGATTTCAAATACCATTCAAATACGTTGTTCATCTTTGTTTGTTCTTCATAACAGAGAGCAAGATTATTTTGTGCACCAACTGCCTTTTCAAATTCTAATCAAATACCTTTTGTTCATTTTTGATTGTTCCTTTCCCAATAAAGTACCAATGAGCAAAATTATTTTGTGCTTGAGAAAAGCCAGATTCTACCGCTTTCAAATACCACTCAAATGCTTTTTTGTTCATCTTTGATTGCTCCTTTTCCATTTTTATAACGGATAATAAGATTATTTTGTGCTTGAGGATATCCAGACTCTGTTGATTTCAAACACCACTCAAATGCATTTTGTTTAACTTTGATTGTTCCATCCCCATTAAAGTAACAGATAACAAGATTAATTTGTGCATAAGAATAAAGTTCTTAACCCATTCCGAACAACAAATATCTTTCGTCACATATATCAATCCTTGATGCAGATCCAGTAGTTTTGTACCATGCTCTACAAGGGACTATTTATAGGTGATTCCTTTACAACCAAAGAGTATTCTTTGTATATCTATATGAAATTACGAAACTTTCATGGATTATCAAGGAGAATATCATAATTATGAAAATTGTCTTGGTTGTGCACTTGTTGTATCAACAACAGAAATAGATTGCAATTCGAACAGTTCAAAATCAGTTCCGAATCATGTAGAGCTAAATCAAAGGAGTTTTTGATAGTTTTACGAGCACATCAATCAGTTATAACAGCGAAGGACTAATAAATTTTTCAAAATTTCTCCGATAAAAGAACGAGATTTGTAAAAATAAAACCATAATACTTTATTAATAATTTCTCTTTTGAAGTTAACAACTTTATTAAAAATTAATCTTTTCTTGCGGAGTATAAGTAAGGAAGTTTATTCAATAATCTCAATTTGCAGTTGTCTTTTTTTCCTTGGGTTGCTAACTTCTATAATATTATGCCAAAAAGAAGAAAAGAGCTGCTGAAACAGAAGAAAGCATGATGTTTATTGCGACTCTAACCTGATCTAAAAATCCTGATAGTCAAACATCTGGCACCCAAAATTCTGACAGTGCAAGATTCCGTATGTACAAGATCTCGACAGTTTAAGATCCAAATAGTTCGAAATCTAATTATTCGAGACTTTCAATCTTACAACTCAGAATCTGAAGCTCAATAAAAGCACAAGAATATTTGTAATTATTTTACTAGTATAATCTTGCATGACATCATGATATGACATATTAATCAAGTTTTGAATATAAAAAAATTAAAGGTATGGTTATTGCTTTTAAAATTCAACCTTTCACTTATCTGTCTTTCATATTTTATACAAATAAGCTAATTTATTACATCAAAAATGATTTGGTGCAAAATCTACATACACAGAATGAAAGTTAATAATTACTTCTTATAAAAATTATATAAAGTACGATAACTAGTATTTATAATTTTTATATTAAATCAGTATATATTGAACTTTTATATTATTTTAATATTTTTATGCATTAATTAAATAATAAATGAAGCAAAATTTTTTGTTTGAAAAATAAAATTTGTGATCTTTAAAAATTAAAAATGATTTTTTGGTGTGTAATTCCAAATTTAGCAAAATCAGTGGTTATGAAGACACTGCTATTACCATTATTCCGATAAATTTGCTAATTCTGGAGAGGATCCACATTCATGTCCCGGATTTCACTATTTACAATCTTATATCGTTATTTTAAAGTTTCGAAATTAACAAAAATTAATTTAAAAACAGCAACTTCCAATTGACTTGAATTGGTTACAAGTACTACGGATAAATTATTGTTTAAATTACATTTGATGCTGTCAAATTCCAATCAAATTGTTCTCACCTCTTTATTATATGTTTCTGACTCAATTGATTGTTTTCTCCTAAAGGGTCCATTTTTCAACATTGACAAATCGGAAAAAAAATCAGTATTTTAAAACAAAACAATTTAGCAACCTTCTCTTATTTATCATATACGCATCTGAAAATCAAGTTGAAATAATGAACCAGCAACAATCGTCACCGGATATTTTCAAGCACTAAATAATCTTGCTATCCGTTATAAAATGGAAAAGGAACAAAACAAAGATGAACAAAAAGCATTTGAATTGTTTTTAAAATCGGCAGAGTTTGGGAATCGTGATATTCGTTTTAAAGTCACTGGATTGTTCTGAATTGTGGATTATGTTTATAATATAATTGCTGGTCTGAATGATTTAAAGTATTAAAACACTCATGAAATTCAAAAGAATAAATAAAAGATTTTAATATGATTTGTTTATTTAAATAAGAAGATAAGAAGAGAAATTGTATAAACAAAATATAGAACTATATCAATTTGTATATTTAAAGAAATTATAATTTTTGATATTAGTAATCGTGAGCAAAAGCAATCTTATGATTCATATCTCCAAATTCTGAAAATATTTTATTTTAGAAGGGTAAATTAATGAGACCCTTTGATAGAATTTGTATTAATCAAAGTTTAAAATCCTTTAAAGTTCGTGCTTATTTTAACTAAATTACATCCTATATCGATATGTTTTATAGGGTTTGGTACAACATTCCAAATAAATAATATCCCGAACACATGAAATCTCTAAATCATGATAATTTTGTGTTTGGTATACATGTAGTGGCTATGAACTTACAGTACCTAATATGGTTTCTTTAAAAAATGAACAACCGGTTTTCAAACTCTAATGAATTTATATTTATAATTCTAATGAATATTTGAAACTCCCACTTAGATTTTCAGTATGAGAAATTCTAGAATTCAATTTCGAGACATCCTATTTATTTTCATTTTTCTTTTATATGTACAAATCACACCTTTTGCTTACGTGAGCAATACTTACTATGAAATTCACCCCAACCTCACTCTTATTCGAACCGCAACTTATGATGATGAAACTATTTTAGTCCTCTTATCCGGGGAAAATAACTCAACGGAAATTGTTCTTGAATTTCGACTAATCTTTCCAAATGGAACTTTGACCCCGTTTAGTGCAAATGTAGATTTATTTGGAGTTCCTGCTACAAATCATGCCTATCAAATACACCCATTAAAGTCAAACTATTTCATTTTGGGAGATATACTCAACTCGACTTCCGTCATATTTTCAATTCTCGATTGGAACGGGAAGATTCTTGCAAAGTAGGTTAGAGCTTGATAATTTTGTAGCAATTCAGTATAATAATTCAGCGCTCTTTCATAGAAACATTACCTCGTTATACACGTTTTTCAACAAACTTGGATTCAGTCTATCGGGACATGATCATTACAATTCTGATCAAAATTACCCATACCAATTTTTACTAAACGACAACCCTGACAAAGGATTCCTTGGATTGATGTGGAATTATTCCCGTATCCATTGGGCCAGTTTTCAGTATCCGTATGTATATTGCATTTTAACAGGATACAACATTTCAAATTTAACAAATCATCATCATTTCTAGGAACTCACAGTGGGAAATCTCCATTGTTGTCAATGACACAATTTTAGCTACACAAAAAGGTAGTTTCATGGACGTTAAGACATTTAGTCTCATTGACGGAGGCTACGCTATTACCCAAGTCGTTTGTAAGCTAGAACCACCAAATTATATTCAACCTAATCCGTGGGATGTATCAGTTGTATTTGTTCACCAAAATTCAACTCCGCAAATGACTCAACCATTTTTGATTTACCAAACCTATGAACTTTTGGATTCACTTAATGTAAAATCATGTTATGCGACAATTCAAGGTAATCAATATCAATCTCAAAAATTATTTGGGGTGAAACAGATCGAATAGCCCTAGAATGGGTCTGGTATGAAATCCTGAACATTCAACGACATCCCGAAAGAACGAAATCCCAAATGAACGACATACCGAAAAATCAAAATCCCGAATGAACGGCATCTGAGAAATCGAAATCCAGAAAGAACAGAATCCTAAAACACTAAAGATTTCGTTCTTTCAGGATGTCGTTCTTTCGGGATTTCGTTCATTCGGGATTTCGATCTTTCAAGCTTATGAATTTTCGGGATTTCGACTGTTACCACCCTAGAATATCTCCCTTTATCGCATGGTGTCTAACAAAGCCAAAATATCCTAATAAACTAATCAAAATATCACGTGTGAATTCCAGGGGCTGGATACGAATGTCTATTAGAAGTGGTCTATCCTTTCTACTATAAAATCATGAATCTCTCCTTTCTTTCATCAGGCGCTGAACTTGATGCTAGTGTTGTAACTCAATTCAGTAGTAATTTTTCTGAATCTTTTCACGGGCAGAATAATGTCGAAAGCCCTCTTCCGTATGGTGGAGTGGAATTTTACGAACCAATAGAAATCGAAATACCGAATACCACCTCAGCGAATACCACCTCAGCGAATCCAAAATCATGGACTAGAATTAGCATAATTCAACCGGACGCTACACTTAAGAATGTGACCGATATTCATTTTAGTTGTGGTTTCAGCGCCCTTTTCAGTGGCGTTTATTCAAATAATTCGGTACATATTCCATTTTTAACTATGAATTTTTAAATCTAAAGTTCGTGTTTTATTTAACAATCTCTTTCAAGGTATGGATGATTTTGGTTTGCCCGGGGGCAATGCCGAAGCAATGGAGCTTAATATCGCAGGTTTGTCAAGTTTCATGAGTGTTAGTTTTCTTGAGGCATTGTGATTTAAAGTGATTCAATGGATACATACAGGACCTTCCACGGTTCATCAATGAAGGTAACAATCGCATATTCATATTGAGCTGTTTATGTTGTTCTTATCATTTTGACCTCTTGTTCCAGATTTTGGATATCAATATCGTAACCTCGCAATTAATCTAACCGATCCATCTATCGATGCAATCATTCCCTTGAATTTAATCAGCCTCACCATATCATTTACTTTTCCAGTCATCCTATCTTCTCAGAATATTAGTATTTTCAAAACTAGCGGCGATATTTTTCGTCAAATAATTCCAGCTCAATCGGGGTTATGTTCGGTCAAAGATGACAATAATGTGACTTGTACAGTTTTGCCCACCACTTTTAACCAACCTGATACCGCATATTATGTGGTCGTAGATCCTGATTTCGTCAGGTCAACCAAATACAACGAAGCCTTGCCAGGGATAAAAACTGGTCTTTGGAAATTCAAAACTCAATCTAGTACGTGGATGATTTACCTTTAAATTTATGACTAAAATTTAAATAAAACTTTTTACTTTTAGACAGCACACTGGATGTATACGCAAGTACGTTTATTTAATTTTATTATCACAGATGTCAATATTAATTCTCAGTAACATTATTCAAAATTTTCTTAGAAACTGCCACAGTTTTGGTGAGGCTCACCGCGGCCGGAACCGCATCTTTCCTTGGACTTTCAGCAGAAGCTCGTTCTAATTTCTTGAATCAACTGCGATATGAACTAGCCGAAAGTGTCCCGATAAGTTATTCTCGGATTGGAAAAACAACGGGCACCCTCTCAGATTCAAATGCGCTTGATCAACTGTTATTGAGGTTTTCAATCGTCCCTGGGGAATCTCCGAATGATATGAATACGAAACAGATACTTGACACATTAATAATAATGTTGAAGAATAAAGCAACATCGCCATTTGGAAGATATGAACACATTAGCTTGCTTGATGATACATATGGAATTAAAGTCACACGTGAGGAAATGTAATAGTATTTCATTTTTGTATACAAGAGTTAATCATGCTGATATTTTAGCAAATCTATGGGAAAAATACCACATTTACTTGGTTTATCTCGTTATTGGACTTTTCCTATTAGGACTGATAGTATATGTGGCACGTCGGCGGTATCCACAGGTGAGCCAGTTTGCAACGGCTTGGTGACATTTGCTCTTATACATGTAACATTTTGTTTTGATGTAACAGGGGAACAATCTGGCCATCCTCAAAGTTATTCTCATTATGTTAGATCTGATTTTTGATGTATTGTTCGTTGTTCAAAACGGAAATGACGTTTATTTTTTGCATACGCCAGCGTAAGTTTCTGTACTGTTCTACTCTTTTCAAATCTCGATTCTAAAACTCGTTTCTGGATTAGCATCATTACCTTGGTTGTACCAATTGGGATCAATTCCATTTTCGCTTTTGTTATTTTCATTTGTGAATATACGTCCAACCCGAGATACGTGAAATGGTTCTCGGCATATGGAAAAGTTGCATCCTTGTTTACAGTGTTGGCTGCCGCTGATGTCGAGATCCTGACGTTTCTTCATTCCGAAAGATTTTATATTTCAACAACACGATCTCTTATGATATTGTTCCGTTACTAACGCTTGTGACAAGTTCGATTGTGCTTCTAAATGATGTAATTGGTCGAATTTATGAAGCTATCAAACATTCATTCCATCATTATTATATTGTGCCCCAAGAGTCATCATTACCCATCAACAAATAAAATTTCTCGATTTAAGATCTGAAAATAGAAATCCGTTATGATGAAAAGCATGTAACAACTATGCAGTTCTGATAGCACTTTAGTGCAGCTTTATAAGATCTATTATAATTAATTTTTTGTATCAATTTTTAAATACGATGGTTCGATCAAACTAATCAAATACATGTAATGAGATCACGTACAACGCGAAAATTTCTTCATAAAAATATCAAATCCAACATGGAAAAGTATATAATTTACTGTATATGTTTAAATATAATCATACCTTCTATATCCAAGCTAATATGATCAACCGATATTGAATTGTGCAGTTTTGGTCATACAATATGCCATTTATCAACCAATGCTCAAGGATCACTTTTCGTCTCTTATAGTTCCAATCCCTAGCTTGTAACAAAAACCAACCAATATCTGATATCCTCTAATAGTTGTATTTGATCTAGAATATTTATTTCGAAGAATATGTTTTTTGACTTTTATATTCTTTGTAATAGTAAGATTTAAATAAATTGAGCAATCATTATATTTGCTTTTTATTAAGTTAAATCTTCTAGAATATCATAAGATTCAGCTATAGTAATAAGTATTGATAATGCAATTTTGCCTTTCATTTTATGGATAATTTTCTTGTTAAGTTCTTCTTTAAGAATTTTAAATGGTCTAATATTATTCATTTATTAATTTCAAGAGTATTTTCTTATCCCTTTTCTTCAATGATATTTAACTTTTTATTATCTTTAATAATATCTTTCTTGAATTAATCTTCAGATCTAGTGTTACAACAAATCTGATAAGTGAATTTTCACTTGGATTCACCCTAATAATATTGAATTGGAAGAGACTGAATTAAATAACAAATAAAGAAAGAGGAAATTAGACTATAACTTCAATATTGATAAAGATTTCTAAAATTTACACCAATATTTACAGAAATTATCTTTGAAAAGGATAATATAAAAGAAAAGAATATTATAAATCAAAAGAATTATAAAGATTAATGAGTAAAATCACTATTAATCAAATATAATTAAAGATTTATGATGATTAATAAGTGAAGTTACTATTAATCAAAGAAAATTATAATTAAAAAATGTAATAACTAAGATAAATGAAAATATAAAATAAAATAACTAACTAAAAAGATATGGCTTATTTATAGTAGAGATTTTTTACTCTTCAAAAGAAATAAAATTAAATATTGCTTATTTATAGTAGAGATCTTCTACTGTTCAAAAGAAATAAAATCAAAATATGACTTATTTATAGTAAAAATCTTTTACTTTCCAAAAATATAAAAATCAATATCTTAAATCAAAATCAATATAATATTATAACAAAACTAAAATCAACTTTATATGATCAAAAGAATAAAAGAAAGTGAAAGAAAGGATACTAGTATAATTAGAAAAGAAATCAAAAAATTATTATTATTATGATAATAAGCTTTTTAATTATATTTTTCAAATAATTTAATTCAAAATTACTATTTATTTTGAGCTGAAAGCAAGCTCTTTTATATATTTGTTGAATATATATGTAAGATTATTTTGCTAATGATTATAAACAAGATAAAATACAATATAAATAGTTTTAATTTTATAACTTATGATTATTTTTATTATTTAAAAGTATTCAGATCTAAAAATAAAAGTATAGAACAAACAGATCATATTTATAAGAAAAAATTAAATATTAAATACAAATAAATTAATAATAATCTATAATTAAAATATATATAGATTGAACAGAATTAATTAACTTAATTCATATCTCTAGAGAGTAACTAATTATAATTCAATAAATAATAATAATAATAAATAATAATAAAAGAGAATGAATAAAAATATAAAAAATTAATTAAAAAAAATCTAATTAAAAATATTAATAATCTAAATTAATAATATATATATATATAATAATCATTTATATAATAATGTATTAAATCTAATATATTAAATACATAATGATTATCTATATATTCAAAATGAAATTGATCTTTAAGAAAAAGTAATACAAAACTAATTTGTAATATAGATAGCATGAAATAAAGATCTAAGTTAAAGAAAGATAATTCAATCAAAATTATTATAATATAAATTATTATAGTATTAACTAATTAATATTATTTAAATATATATATTAATATACTTTAGAATTAAAATCTAATTATTATACTAAAAACTAAATATTAAGATTTTTTTTGTAATATTAAGATTAAAATATTAAGAATTTTTTTAAAGAATAAAATATAATCAAAGAGATCTATAATTATATTAATTAATTATTTTATAAAGTATACTAAAATAAATATATATATAAAATATTAATATTAATATAATATATATAATTGAAAATATAAATCTCAGATTTAGAAGATAAATATAAAATAAAATATGATTTTTAAAATATAAATATAAATATAAAGAATAAATATAATAATTAAAATAATTATATAATTAGATAGAAATAAGAGTAATTAGATAATAAATTATAAAGATATAGAAAAATAGAATTTTATATAATTAAAGAAAGATTAAAAAATTAGAAAATTTTATATTTCTATAATAATACTAGTTTTATAAGAAACAATTCTTGAATTTCTAATTTTTATATTAGTAATTAAGTATTTATATATATCAAATAGAGAATTTATTTTATTTTATTAAATAATTAAAGCTTAAATAACTATTAGTAAGTGCTTGTAATTGGACTATTAATATAGTTTAATTATTATTTAAATTTCTATTTTTTTTAGAATTTGACTGATTTGATGAAAAATTATTTTATTATTAATTATTTTTATTTAATTTTGACTAATTATTTCTAAAGTATTTTGATTATTTTTAAATAATATAGACTTGAATAATTAGATTAAATTATTCTTACTTATAATAATTATAATAAATAAAAGTATTATTAAAATTTTAAGTATTTAATTTATAATTATAATTATTTTCATTATAATTTGATTTTTTATTAATTAAGAACTTGAAATATTATTAAAATAATATTTAATATTATATTATCATGAATTTGAAATTAATAATATTTATGAGTTAGAATATTTACATTAGCTTTTTTATATTTTGGCAACTTTTATTATATATTTAAAAGTTCTATTAGTAGATATTTATATTTATTTTTGAATTTTAGATTTGAATTCTTATTTATAAGTTTTAATTTTATATTCTTTAGAATATTTATTGTTAGAATCAACTTTATAAAGCAGATTGATAAATTTATTTATGTATTCTTCTGTTTATAATAAGACTTTAATTTTATCTTATTATTAATCAATTCTTTCTTTAGTTCAAAAATAAATAATAAATTAATAATTAAAATTATATTCTTGATTATTATTACTATTCTAAGTTATTAATCAAATAGCATTATCTTAAGTTATACTTTTCTAATATTAATATTTCCATTAGCTTGGATAATTATATTGAAATCTCTAAGCTATTTAACAGAATTATGATTATTTTCATAATATTTTCTGATGAGAATAATAATTTTCTCTACTTGTTAATTATTTTGCTTGGCTATTTAATTAGTTAAATTTTCAAGAATGATTATTAAATTATCAAGATTAATTATTTGATTATTATTTTTTTCTTTAAATTTTAAATAATTACTATTATTTTCAGATTTTGAATTTGATATGATTTATTCAAGAAATGAGTCTTTTAAGTTCTTAGTTTCAGAATAATATTTATTAATTTTACTATTATTAAAAGAAATTCTTGAGCAAGTTTGTAATAAAAAGTTTTGATAAGCAAATTATTAAAAAAATTATTTTATAAGATTAAGTTATTCTTCTTTAAGTATTTATATAATTAAATAATAAGTATTTATTAATTGAATTATTCTTTATCTAAGTCAAATAAATATATTTTTTCAAAATTGATTTGAATCAATTTATTAAATAATAAATTAATAATTTGATTTAAAGATATTGCTTTAATATTTTCAAATAAAATACAAAAGATAAAAAATTAAAATGAAAATAGTTCTTGAAAAAAGTAATAAAAGAATAAAAATATTATAAAGAAATTTTAATATTATTAAATTTTGAATATCTAAATAATAACTTATAGATGATCTAATAAAAAATAATAATTAGTTATGAAAATTCAAGATATTTAGATAATAAAATATAAAGAAATATAAGAAAATTTATAATAATATATATATAAAGAGAATGTGAAATTCAAAATTCATATAGAAAAAAATCAAAAATATATTATAATAATTCTGAATAGTGAATTTACTGAGAATTAATATAAAGCATATGGAGTTGAAAGAGAGATAATTAAATTAATTAAAATGAAAGAAATATAAATATTAGCAAAGCTTTTTAAAGCCAATGCCAATATCTGTAGATATTATTATTAAGATTAATTTATAAAAGTAATTTAGATTAGATAAAATAAAGTATATGGTAAATTATAGAATGAAAGAAAAATGAAATTTCAGATAATTAAAGAAAGATTATTAAATTAAAGAAATTTATGTTACTATGGTAACACTATGTTTTCTGGGATGGATATTAGGATAACACTGATAACCATTCATATCATTCTAATATTAACCTTCTAAATTGTTTCAGTAACATTCAGTTTAGAACCTTCTACTTATCATTTTGTATGCATCATTTAAAAAATGAAATTAGTGGGTAGTAATTACCAGAAGAATATTTTATAAGAGATTATATTAACAATTATATAGCCATAATTGATATTAAAACACGCATATCTGTAGCGGGTCTACTCCACAAACCAATTTCCCGAAATTTAACATCCCAACTTCAAGTTCAAATTCTGGTTTTTATGGTGATATTTTACACAACAATCGATGTAATAATAAAATAAATATTCATTTAAATATAATGTTATTTCGAGAAGTTGCGCATGTCGGGATGTTAATTTTGAGGAACTGAATTGTTAGGATGTTAGGTTGTCGGAATACCTAATCGATTTTTCACTCGGCATCTTTTTTCGGATCAACGAAAAAATTATCAGCATTTTCTAGAAATCGTCACATAATTATGTAATACTGTACGTTATATATATACGTACATGTACATGTACATGTATTACGATATTGATGCAATACATGTATTTTAATTAAATTCTAGAATCTAATCCACAATAAAAATTTTAAATACATGTACATGTATAAAGCACTTTGTTTCATTTCCTTTAATGGACATGAACTATCAATAACAGT
Organism: Ambispora leptoticha; assembly: GCA_910591765.1. NCBI lineage: Eukaryota > Fungi > Glomeromycota > Glomeromycetes > Archaeosporales > Ambisporaceae > Ambispora > Ambispora leptoticha. Next base: position 2,070 of record CAJVPS010000172.1, on the reverse strand, counting down.
GATGCAATATTAAAGACCTTTTCCAATACATGTAACAAATTCCTATTACATGTACATGTATGGAGAAATCCTATATCAATGTGAAAGTAAAGATGTTAAAATTAAAGAACGAAAATATATATTAAATATTTACCAATTATTTAATTTGAAGGATAGAATCTCATTCGTGTTCACTCAGATAATTTGATATTGCATGTATAAACCAGCGAATATTTAAAATCGTTGTTCGATTCTACCCATTATCATATACTCTTAATATCACGATTTTGTGCAAAAAGAGTGCATGGACATGTAACAGAATCAATCACAAGAACGATTAGTGTCAGTCTTTTATTACAAATTAAAGAATTTTAATAAGAAATTCTTATTATTTTCAAGGGTTTTTGTTTGAGTGGTACAAGTACAATACTGATAATTATTTTCTTACACATTACATATACTACATGCTATATAGGGGAACAGGGAAAAAAACTTCACATTACTCCAGAATATTCCATAATCTCGAGATTTTTCGTTGCGACGGCAACTGAAATGCATGTTTTGCGTAACTCATCAAAGCAAAAACTAGAATTTTATAAATTTGATATTACAGCAGACTCTAAATCGAAAAATTTTTATAGTTTTAACCTATTCTAAATACATAGTATAATCTCATTAGTTTCTATTAAAGATAAACTAAATTTCCAGCAAGTTCATCCGGAAGGTTCTCTATTCTTTGTCAATTCTGCCTTCAAATCCTGGGTAGTTCGAATTTTTTTACTTAAATAATTCTTCATATATTTTCAATTAAATTTTTTGATTTGGAGACAAGGAAGTTCTACATACCTTCAATTTTTTGCTATTTTGGATCGATTTTTCGGATCATTATTCTTGCAAAACCAATTATATTATCATTGCCAAAAAATCATCTAGAGACATATTAATTAAAACTGATGCGGAAAGAACAACTCTACATAGTATGTAGTATTTTTCTTTCCACAAAAGTATTTCTCACCTATCTTATTGATTAAGACGTAAAAAATATTTTATCCAATTAAAATTTTTCGTCCATTGCAATCGTTTAATTCTATGGTTATCTGTGAATACTAGTTTGCATATTGTATAGTTATCTCTTCCTTCACCTGTACTGTGTTTTCATTGATTCATCATTTGAAATCTATTGTAAATTTTTCAGATTAAACATAATATATGTAAATAACTTAATTTTTGATCCCAAGTCAAATTTTTTGTAATTGGAATTGTTTCATTTTGAATTTTGTCATTATATATTTGAAAATATTGCAGTTGTCATTCTTCTATGTTTTGTTTTGCTTCTAATTATTTTTTCACTTTAAATTAAGTCATATATTTATATATTTTTATAAGTTATACTAAAAATTTAAGATAAATTAATCAAATTATAATTAGAGCTAGTATCTATATTAAACATGAGAAACAATTAAAAAATATAAATTATAAATCATACGATAGCAATTACAATAATTAATAATTATTGAAAGTTCTTATATTTATTTTGTTACTAATAAAAAACCAAATAAATTATTAATTATTATGGAGAAATATTATTGTCCAGAGTGTAAGCGAAGGACTATATATTATTCTGCGATATGTGGAAATTTGATTGTCACGTGGGCTTTCCGGTTGTCACACCACATGACTGGTTATAAATAAATAAGCCAATTAAAAAATTAATCATTCCGAGCTCACAATGATTCACCATTCTAGATAATATATTTTTTAATAATTAAATAAATCGTTTAAATAAATATTAAATTACAAAAAGAATAAATTTTATATTTATATCCACTAGTATAATAAAAATAATGAAATATTAGAGAGAAAAAAGAAAATAATAAAGAAATATATAATATTAAAATTTATATATAAATATTATATTCTAGTACTTAATATTATATTATAAAATAAAAATTATGAGTTATAAAATTATAAAAATTTAACAATATACAGTGGCAATCAAAAATAATGCAACATTAATTTTTTACTAATTATAATTAGTAAAATACATATTTTTTCTTATATATAAAAGTTTTTAATTTTACTAACAAATAT
>CAJVPS010000171.1:0-32938 GCA_910591765.1 Ambispora leptoticha | reverse complement strand
TTAGTCTTCATGATTATAACTTTATTTTTATTTTATTTTATTTTTGTCTTGTATTAATATAATACTTATAAGTATTGGTATTAAAAAATTTTTAGAATAATTATTATTCTCTTAATTTTTATAAATAATTCAGTTTTCACTCTTAAAACTTATTATAAACTATATTATTTATCTTACAGAATATAGTTTGTAATAATAAATTTCTATCTTTTTCATTTCAATAAAATCAGTAAGCTATAAGAATATCCTAATATTTATATTTTCATTTTCTTTATAATATAAATCTGTCTTATAATAATGTATTGATCCATCTCTGATAATATAATACTTTTATTTTATATTTTTGTAATACTTATTATCTTGAGTAAATGAACTATACTTCTTTTTTCTGATTCTTATTATTAATTAATATTGCTGATAATATAAATTTATATCTGTTATAGTTATTATTATCTTTATTATTATTATAATTATTGATATCTTTATTATTATTATTAACTTATATCCTTTATTATTATATATAACATAAACAAAAAGATAGAATGATTATAAAAAAGATAAATATAATTAATCTTAAAATTTAAGTAAGAAATATATTAATAAAAAGCAAGCAAATTCAAGTCTCATTATTAGTCAACTTTTCAAAAAATATAGTTATAATAAAAGTATAATTTTAAAAATTTTGAAGATAAAAATAAATTAGTTATTAATATATTAATATAATTAATATAATTTCAAGTAAAAAAAGATTAATTAGTTAGTTAAATTTGAAAAATTAGAAATATCTTTGAAAATTTAAATACAATAAATTTTTTTAAAAATATAATCATAATAAATAAATTTATATAACTTCAAATAAAAAAATTTATAAAATTATTAAATATTTTAGAGAAATAAGTAATAATTGACTTGATAAGCTTAAAAACAATATAATATTTAATAATTTAAGATTTAAAAAAGCTTTTTTTCAAATATAAATAGAAATTAATTAAATAATAAAAATCTGAAAATATTTATAATACTAATAAAACTATACTCTTTTTCTGAATAATATCTAACTAGATACTTATAATACAGACTATTAAAGAAAAGAAGAAAGACAAGAAGTAAAATATTATTATGTTTTATATAAATATAACTAATAATATAAATAAGCTTAAATTATTAATTATTAAAAAGTTAGCAAAATTATAATACTTTAAGAATATCTTAAAAAAATCTTGATATTAAATATAAAATAAATAAGAAAACTTAAATAAAAAGTAATATTTTCAAGTATTAAATAAGATTTCTAAATGATATCTTTTAATAAAATTATAAATAAATTTTGCTTCTAGTAAATAATATTATTTTTTAAATAGTTAGTAAGAAATTAAATTATGTTAAAATATATTTTTTATTATTCAATATAATTATTTATTTATAACTATATAATATTAATATAATTAATTTCTTTAAAGATTATTATCAAAAATTATATCTTTAATATATTTAAATACTAAAAAAGAAATATCTTATCTGAATATAAAAAAGTAATTAATTTTATTATAAAAGTATAGAAAAATATAACTTTCTAAATAATTATTAATTACTAATAAAAAATTTATATAATATTAATAAATAAATAAAATTAATCAAATTTGAATATATATAATAAAAAAATATAAGCTAAAAACAAATATTAAAGAATTTCTTTCTAATATTTTTATTAATTATATACAAGTAATAATAATTAATAATTATATTAATTTTGATAATTCACTTCAAATAAAAGAAGTTATTATTAATAAGAAAGTTATTATCAAAAAATTCTTTAATTATTTAATTTTAAAGATAATCATGCAAATAATAATATTGAAATTAAAAAAATTCTTTATATTATTATATTAAAATAATATAAATTACTTTTATAATATATTAAATAATAAAATTTAGCAATATTTATATAAAAGTTAAACTTGTTAATATTATAAAATTTATTATAATATCTTTAAGAAAAAATAATTAAGATAAAATAATAAATAATTAATCAATTTTTTTAAATTAGAGATTAGTTCAAAGTAAAAAAATCTAAAATAATTTTTAGAAATAGAAATCTATTTTAAAGTAGAAATAAATATAAGAAAGAGATTTATTTTAGGCTAATAAAATAATAAATAGAATTTATTTTAGAATTTAAATAAAAATAAAATCTTTAAATAATATATAATGAATAAATATATAGTTTTTATTTGATTAATAATCAATTAAGTTATTTTTTAATTCTAATTCTAATTTTAATGCCAATTCTAATTCTCTTAATTAATTAATTAATTCTTCTATATATTAATCAAATTATTTGATTTCATAAAATTAATAATAAAAAGAAATTATTATAATATATATATAATTATTATAAAAAGTAATATTTAATTTTTTTAAAAATTAAAATTTGAATTTATTTTATTTTTTCTTATGGATATAAAAATATTTTTTATTACTTATTAATATATTATTAACTTTTTATATATTACTTTATTTTTTTAAGATATTAGTTTATAATTTTCGCAAAAATAAATATATCAAATTTTTTTTATTTTTTTTAAAATATTATATTTTCTCAAATTAATAAATAAATTATATTATAAATAGTATTAAATTATCTTAGAAATTTTTAGATAAGCTTTTTATAAATTTTTAATTATTAATATTATAAAATAACTCAGAATAGCTTTTTTATTTCTTATATAAATATTTTTTTGATTTTTAAAAGTTTATAATCTTTTAGATAGTGATAAATTTTTATTTTTTCTATTTTTTTTATATTTAATAAAAAACTATTATACTATTATTAAATTATAATATAATTTTCTTAATTTAAAAAAATATAATATTTAAAAAAAATAAAATTTGATCTATATTAAAAAAAATCTAATAAATAAATTAATATCAAGCAAGCTATAATGAATAAATTTTATTATGAAAAGAAATTAAATTATCTTAAAGAATTATTAAATAATTTTTATATAGATTTTTTATTATCAAGAATATAAAATAATTTAGAATAAAGATAACTTCTCAACTGTTATAATATAGTAATAAATAAAGTATTATCTAGTTGTAACTAGTTATGACTTATAAAATTTTGGAGTTATAGTATATTATAACAGATAACAAATAAGTATTACATACTTATTGCACTATCTCTAATTCAGAATATTTTTTTTAGTTTCTTGTATATATATATTTTCTTAATAATTATAAGTTTATAATCTTTTAAATAATAATGAATTTTTGTTTTCTTGTTTGTACTTAATAAGAAATTATTATATTTTAATTAGATTATATTATATTTTTCTTACAACTTGCTTAATACTTATAATTTTATAAAAATTATTATTTTTATTCTTATTAAAAATAATCTATTAATATAATAAATATTATATATATATTTAAAAAATTTTACCTAGTATATATTTAAATGCAAAAAAAGAAAATAATAAAAAATTAGAATTAATAATAATAAAAAATAGAAAAATATAATATATATAAATTATATATTACTTTAATAATAATTGAAATACTTTTTTATATAAGTTTTGATAAAAATTTAAATTATAAGACAAAAGAAATTATATATAAAAAAATAATATATTATATTTATATAAAAAATAAGTTTTAATTTATTATTGGAAAATATTAGAAATTTGCTTTAAAGAAATAATTAATTGCTAAGTAATTTGATATATAATAGTAAATAAAATAAGTAAAGTAAAAATAAAAATATATAAATAGATAAAAAATAATATAAGTTATATAATAAATTTTTAAAAAAAAGAAAAAGAGAATTTTATATAATTAAAGAAAGATTATTGAATTAAAAAAATTTATATTATATATAATATTATTATTTTCTATTTTATTTTAATAAACTTGCTTCTTAAATTTGCTAATTTTCAAAGAGTATATAATAATATCTCAAAATTTAGTCTAATTAGCTATTTTTATATTCTAATTAAAAATTTTTCTTAAAAATTTTATTCAAATCTGAATTTTAATATATATAAAAAAGAAATTTTAAGTTTCTAAAATGAAATATACTTATTATATGACTAAAAAATAATCTTATACTTGAATAAATTATATTTAATAATTAATATCTTGTCAAAACTAAATATTATCTTGTTTTTTTATATCTTAATTAATAATTAAAATATTATTACTATTGTTCTGATCTGTTATTTAATATCTAATATATTTTCATTTTTGAAAACAATTAAATATTGTTATATTATAATTTTTTAAGCTTAGCTTTGAACTTTAACATTATTAATATTAAACTTCTGTTATATATTTCTATTATTATATAATAAATAAATAATATAAGTGAAAATTATAACTATATATGATAATAAATAATTAATAAATTTATTTGTTTGAGATATAAAAATTAATATTCATAGAATTCAGATATATTCAGTACAATTTTAAAATTTTAATTAATTTTTGATAAGATTCAATATTGTAAACTATATTTGAATATTTTTGGTATTTTTTATAGCTTTTCTAATTCAAGATGCTCTATAACTTTTTAAGATATTTAAAGAGTAATAATATATATTGTAAATCTAAAGTACAATATATACTGTTTTAATTCCTCTTCTGTATTTCGAATACATATATAAGATATAAATTATAATTTTCATAACTGAATGTTATTCGCTTGTTATCTCTATTGAATAAACTATTCCAAATTACATATATAAGGCTCTGAAGCATTAGCATCTGGCTTTCTATTTGACATCTCTGTCAAATATAAGGAAGTATCATATAAATTTTTGATTAAGCTGTGATACAAATGCTTGCTTGTACCAATAGAATAATTAATTAGATAAATTTTTGCTTCAATTCATTATTATCAAGTTATTCCATAAACTCATTTATGTAGCTTAGAACAACCTGAATCTTTTAAAAAACATAACGAGATAGCTTTAGAAATTGCGCCAAAATCTCCCATTCGATATTGATAATTAATTAAAGGATCCATTCGAATAATTTATTTTATCATTTTGTTGTAATCACCACTCTCAAAAAGTTAATTGGGAAGATATATTGATATAATATGTTTTTCTGTATGAAATCCAATTTGCAACTAGCTATAAATGACTTAAATGCTTTTATCCAAAATTATAGAGAAATCTCCATATACATGTTATGTAATCACTATATTAAAAATATCATGCTGAAAATCTCACTTTTAGATCTTTTAACTACGTATACATATTTCTGGATATTTAATATCGAACATACAATCATGATTTTTTAAATAAACCTGTAAAACCATAAAGTTAAAACTATCGATTTGTTTTTTCTGCCAAAAAATAATTTTTTATAGCAATATCCATCTTATATAATAAGTATCTCAAACTTATATTATTTTCCAATTTGTCAATACATGTACCACTATTCGATTTGTCGTGACAAATAAAATTTTCGTACAAATCCGATAATAAGATATCCCAAAGTAGGGAGATAAATCATATATTATGTAAGATAAATTATTTCTATAAGAAATAAAACTCCACAATGGTTTATAGAGCTATGAACAAACTTGTTGGTGGCAATGAATCAGTTTATTCAATCCGGATCTGGTCCATTAGCAATATTCTAACAGAATTAATGCACATATACATGACATGTACGTGTAAAATTTAAATTGTTTTAGAAACTTGAGATAACTTTTCTTTATATAGTACATGCACAAATTATTTCATGATAATGTATAAATTTATTATATACGTAGTCTCTGCAAAGTAAATTTATATCAAAATTTATATAAAATAGATCTTAAAATTCTTTTATCATTAAAAAATATAAATGATGCCAATAAATTTTATATTGATGCTTTTAATTCTCGCACATATAATGATTTTTGGATTTGCTGCATAATTAATCCACGAGAACTTCCTACAAACCATACTCATCTTAATTCACAATCATCGTTTTCTAAAAGTGTCAATGGTGATATGACACATCTTAATCATCATAATTCAAAATTATAATCTCATCAAGCCTGATGATAATTATAACGTCTTGGATTCTGTAATCAATCACAAATTTCTATAAAAATTCATTAATATTTTGAAATAGTTCCTGTATTGATAATGGATACGGTATCTGTTGTCCCATCAGATCCATGTGTCCTAGTTATTGCTATGCATCAAATTAAATTTTGTCAATGATAAATAAAGATCATACTAAATTTTTCATTGTTCGTCCACATTACCATGTAAATACATTAGTTTGTGAAGTTGTATTTGAAAAGATATCAGATATGTTAGCTAATTAATATACACTATAATTAATTTTTAACTCTTGATACTACTTATTTTTTCTATGCTACATTTGAGTTAGGGACATTACATTTTATCATGTTGTATAGTTTGCTTTTGAGGACTTCGTCAACAGTACTTGTTATTTTGTTATGACATAGATATTTTTCTACCCTCTATTAATTTATTAATTCACTGTTCTTATTATGAGTTTTTATATATAAAAGTAATTTACATGTATTTACTATATTTGTTACTATATGTTCTGAAAATACTCAATATATTATATTGATTTTGTGTGTACATTTAATAGCCTCTGTTTGTTCTAAGCAAAGGTGATAAGGATAAACAAAAACGCGTTAATCGACATGCATCTAACAAAATTTTATTAACATAAAGTAAAAAACAGCTACCAATTTCCTTTGATGATCCGAATATTATTTTAAAGCTATTAAATCGTTTCTTTTTATTTTGCTTTGGTGTTTCATATATCAATTTGCCGCTTTTCTTGCAATTTCCCAGTATCATCGATCTCGTGTATTATACTAATGTCGAAATCTGTTTTTAATTACCAAAGAAATTAATGGATTAAATAATATGATAAAATAATAATATCAAATATAAAATTTACCTTCGTTCGGAACATGCAATCCAGAGCCTAAATGTTTGATCTCAATATTACTGTATGTACTTGTGGTTTACATGTATTTAATAAGTTTACCTTCATTTGCTTCGTTAGATATATATAAACTGACATTTGTTGATTTGTTATCGATATCTATATCATATTCCTTGGTTACATATCCTACCAACAAGAATTTATATAAACTAATATTTAATAAAAACAACATGGTTTATATAGTGTTTCACCTTCATTTGGAACATACAAGCTAACACTTGTAAAACCAATATTCAATCCAAATTCTTAATTAAATTGAAAGGTTAATAATTAGAAACAAAACGTTATGTGCGTAATTGTAATTGTTATTTATTAGCTTGATAAGAATAGATCATACAAAACAGTATTGAAAAATACCAACCTTCCTGATCCACTTTCGGCAAAATTTTGCTCGTATAAACTGCTAAAGGATGCGTCGTGTAACTTTCTACGGCATCATAATTGGATGTGTTTGCAATTCTAAACTTCTCGGCAGCGTCTATTTGTTTTTCCGTTTTTGTAGTTTTGCCTCGATGCCATTTTTTAACGATATTGCACATCTCTTTAGAAGTTGGTCTTTGTGAAGGATTATTATGCCAACAATGTACAATCAAGTCGCGGTAAAAGGCAGGTAATCCTTCAGGCAATTCTGGTCGCAATCCATCACATATATCAAAAGCTAAATTAACATCGAAAGGACGTTTGCCAAACGGCGGTTTACCGACGCACCACTCCCACATGACCATTCCCAATGCATAAACATCTGATGCCATGCTGAAAGCCTCTCCTCGGAAAATCTCTGGTGCAACGAATGGCATCACACCAAATATTTGGTTTTTTTCCTTAGTGAAATTTTGTCTGATTGCAGCACCAAAATCACAGATTATAGTAACATCTTTCCTTAATCGAAGAATATTTCCAGGATGCAAGTCACCGTGTATAATACCTTGTGAATGAATAAACAGAAGATGAGTACAAATATCATATAGTACTTGTATGCGAACATTCCATGTTATTTTGGTGAATTGCTCTCTTAGAGAACGTCGCAAATCACCACGGCCGACAGCAGGGAGAACTAAAAAATATTCTCCATTTGAAGGATTGTGTGTTATTCCATAGACTTTATAGTGTTGAAAACTATATAAATGAAAAATAGAAGGAAAAATTAAACAAATAAAAAATAAAGCAGGGCCTATCATTTCTTACCTATTATCTTTGTTAGATAAATCATAAGAAATTACATTAAATATAGTAGATTGATATCTAATTATAAAGTATAAAATTATTATAATGAATTTAAAAAGTCAATTAAATGGTCGATTTCTTACCCAAAATGTAAAAATAAAATCATTGATTTCTTACAAGCTAATAAAGGATAGTAGAATAATAAATTAGTTAAATTAATTAATATCAAAATAAATTTAAATGAAAATTAAAATAAAATCGTTGATTCTTACAATCTAAATAAATGATAGATAATGGATTAGTTAAATAACTCAATATTGAATAAAATTAAAAAATAAAATCGTTAATTTCTTACGCCCTAAATAAAGGATAGAATAATGGATTAGTTAAATAATTAATTTCAAATAAATTTAAAATGTAATGAAAATAAAATCTTTGGTTTCTTACGATCTAAATAAAGGATAAAATAAAGAGCTTAGTTAAATAAATTAATATCAAATAAATTTAAAATAAAAATGTAAAATAAAATCGTTGATTTCTTACAATCTAAATAAAGGATAGAATAATGGATTAGTTAAATAAATTAATATCAAATAAAAATGTAAAATAACATCGTTGATTTCTTACAATCTAAATAAATAATAGAATAATAGACTAGTTAAATAAATTAATATCAAAGAAATTTAAAATGAAATGTAAAATAAAATAGTTGATTTCTTACAATCTAAATAAATGATAGAATAATGGATTAGTTAAATAAATTAATATTAAATAAATTTAAAATAAAAATGTAAAGTAAAATCGTTGATTTCTTACAATCTAAATAAAGGATAGAATAATGGATTGGTTAAATAAATTAATATTAAATAAATTCAAAATGAAATATAAAATAAAATCGTTGATTTCTTACCATCTAAATAAAGGATAGAATAATGGGATTAGTTAAATAAATTAATATCAAATAAATTTAAAATGAACTATAAAATAAAATCGTTGATTTCTTACCATCTAAATAAAGGATAGATTAATGGGATTTGTTAAATAAATTAGCATTAAATAAAATTTCAATAATAAACTATTTGATTTCTTACAATCTAAATAAAAGATAGAATATGGATTAGTTAAATAAATTAATATCAAATAAATTTACAATAAAAAAATAAAATAAAATATTGATTTCTTACAATCTAAATAAAAATAGAATAATGGGATTAGTTAAATAAATTAATATCAAATAAATTCATAATGAAAAAATAAAATAAAATATTTGATATCTTACAATCTAAATAAAGGATAGAATAATGGATTAGTTAAATAAATTAATATCAACTAAATTTAAAATGAAAATACGAAATAAAATATTGAATTCTTACAATCTAAATAAAGGATAGAATAATGGGATTAGTTAAATAATTAATATTATATAAATTTAAAATAAAAATGTAAAATAAAATCGTTGATTTCTTACAATCTAAATAAAGGATAGAATAATGGGATTAGTAAATTAATATTAAATAAAATCATTGATTTCTTACAATCTAAATAAAAAATAGAATAATGGATTAGTTAAATAAATTAATAAAATGATTTAAAATGAAATGTGAAATAAAATTATTGATTTCTTACCATCTAAATAAAGGATAGAATAATGGATTAATTAAATAAATTAATATCAAAAAAATCAAATTAAAATATAAAAATAAAATCGTTGATTTCTTACTAACTAATAAAGGACAAGATAATGGATTAGTTAAATCAATATTAAAAACGCAAATATAATATAAAATTGATTTCTTACTCCCTAAAATAAAGATAGAATAATAGATTAGGTAAATGTAAATAAAATTAAAATGTAAACGTAAAATAAAATCGTTAACTTCTTACAGCTTGAATTATAACTAATCAAAAAGGTATGATTATTAATAGATATTAGATAAACTAATAAAGCTTAAAATAAATTTTTTACCGTCTTTTTACACATTTATTGGTCAATTTAGCCTCCATTGAATTAATATTATAAAATTAAAATCAAAGGTGAATAAATAACTACAGAATTAGGTTTCGCATACTTATCTAGACACTATCTTTAATAATTAATTACCTCATGTAATAATTCTTTTATTGTCATAACTGATTTTAATGCAACCCATTTCTTATTCCAACAACCTTTGTATACTTCACCAAATCCTCCCTTGGCCATTTTCTCAATTTTAATAAACCCTTCGAAAGGAATTATTTCAATTTCTGGTGTCGATTGAATAAACTCTTCGATTTCATTGTTTGATTCTATATCTGCCATATATTTAAGATATATTCAAAGAGGATGAGAGAACTTATACGTCAAATGTTATTATATGAGATCATTCTTCCGTAACAAAGGACAAATAATTAACAGTGCACGTACATGTACACCACTGAAGAAAGTATTCAGACAGGATCAAAATTAAAAATGCTGACTGTAACACACCAATTTTGTTATGCATGTAGATGTACGTATAATTCCTGTTTAAGAAAAATTTGCTTTGCCTTGATTATTGTGTCGGTATCTATTGTATATGTAATGTTACTAGAGATTTGCCTATGCGCATTATGCGCATAGCTACTAACCGATATCGTAAATGCCCATTAAGTTCATAAATCATCACCAATTAAGGCATTTGTACTCAATAAATAATGATAAACCAACGCATTTATACAGAACATACGTATAATGATAACAATAAACATCTGCATCTTTATTGTTGTACATATTTTATCATTATGGCTTCTTGAAGTTTTATATGGGAACATTTTAATCAAATTGGTCATATTGTGGAATTTTGACAACAGTGTGCAGAATGCAAATACTGTGAAAATCCCTAATATCAATGCAATAATTCAGTAATTCAGTGTAAGTCACATCTGCGTGTATGTCCAAATGCCTCAATTGAAGTTAAATGATCATTTGTTGGCATGAGCTTTGAAAATCCAGAAATTACTAATACAAGTTCACTCAATGCCAATTCACCTGGAAGTCAACTTATGCAATATAAAATACATTAGCATGGGGATGCATTGATAATATTGATCTATTACTTGGTGGATTGTGAATTTTGCACAAGCAGTGCCTGAATTAACACAATTAGCATGATGTATCTTAACAATTCCAACATCATCTGCAGCTTCTGAATGTAACTGGTCAGCATTTGCAAATATTCATAACAAAAAAAGAAATTGGTTAAGTAGTAAGCATGTTTTTAAATTAGTTTATATTTATAGTAATTATAAATTACAAACTCCTCCAGATAATCAAAAAAAAGCATTAATGATGAAATAAGTGTCAATCAATATTATGCTGGTAATGAGCGTGATGAAAGCAAATATCAGGATAATAATGAAAGTGATATCAGGATGGTAATGATAATGAAAAATAAAATCATCATGACGTATTTGATGTACATGTAGATCATTATGCGTATTGCATGTATATACTATGCGCATATGCGTACTATGCCCATCTCTAATGTTACAATTATTTCGTTAAACTCAGCAATTCCGGAAATCATGAAGAGGATAGTCCCGATCGCCACAACACTGCATACTTTCTGACCCCCTGTTTTTCAGCATTATCCAGCATCGCGTTTATAACCGTGCCCGCACCCCTTAATCGCTGCATTCTTCAGCACACGAGATCGTATTGCGCCCTTATTTTCTCACATTTTCTAGTACACATTGTCGATACCATAGATCGTGATAATTTCTCCCCCCCCATTTTTCCATATTCTTCAGCACACATTGTCGATAATTTATATCATGATGACTTTCCCCATTTTTCCAGCATTCTTTAGCACAATCATTCATGTTCTTCAGTATAATAGACCATGCCGCTCTTTCTTTAGTAATCCTTTACCACTATCCAATCTATTAATGTAATAAAGAAATTAGCAAGAATTAGAATAATAATTTTTTTATATATAGTAAAAGATAACAAAATGTATGAACAAATGGCTCTCAGATCTTTAAATAAATAGAAATAAAATTGCATACAAAACCTTTTCTTCAAGAGAAATACTTGTAAAAATTGCTCCATTATAATTATAATTCTAACATGTTGGCTACCAGAAAAGATGACAAATTGGATTAGGTTCTTTATTCCAGAAAAGGCAAAATGCATCATTGATTGAGTGATTTGATTGATCCAAGTTTAAGGCTTTTATCTAGAAAAAGCATATGGTTAAAAAGAGTAGAATAGTTAATAATTAATAACCGAAAATTCCCTTTACCCTTCCCCATAATTACTCAATTACTCATCTTTGGAAAAGCCCAAATTGAACGATATCCGTAGATATCGGCACAGGATTTAGACCAACAGGTAAAATTAGTCTAATCGCCCTCTCCCACCCACCGTCACAGTGCACAAATTTCCCCAAATCCACACAATTCCAGCCCACCTGTGACGGTACATGTACATGCATTAAATATCTTCATCTGCTTCGAATAATTAGTCATGTTAAGGTACGCTCCTGTCGCATTATGTCAGGACTTCATACTCATCATTAAGGATAATATATTAAATAATTAAATAAATATTAATAGATTTATTTTATTGTTGCTATTGCAACGAAAAAATTTCGTGATTACGGAATATTCTGGAGTGTAACGAAATTCTTTATTTTGTACGCCTGTAAGTAATGTGTAATGAAACCTTAAATTCCTACAAAATTTCCTACGTTTTAACGAGCGAACGGCATCCGTACTAATAAAATTAATTAGTTTATTTTTTTGGGAGATACTTTACAAAATAGGAATGGTACGGTATTTATAATCACTTGGATAAAAACACTTTACTTTGATTATTTAAATTTTTTTAAGTTTTATTTTTTAAATGATAACTTAAATTGGATTACATCATATCACACTTGATGATTCAAAAAGTTCGCGGTATTTAATGAGTTTACCGAATTACCTCTGAACTTGGATCTGCAAGATTCTTCAGCTACGTGAAGTTGATAAACAGTTGGCTTTAATAAATTGCGAAAACCAATGTTTAATAACTTGAATTTTTTATTAACCAAAACTATGTGGACTTTATTTCTGGATTATTGTGGCTTTGGCCATGTGTTTAATTATCACGACTTTCCCTATGACCTTAGTTTTTTGTTTGTAACTTGCCCTATTGCCACGTTCCTTTTTGTTGTGTCTTTCCTTGCTTTTCTCGTCTTTTTGGTGGTCTGATGCATCTATTTTTGGACATTCAACTACCTTTAACAGTAATTGGAAATAACTGGACCATTTTGGGGTATAGAAGCATTTGGGTCTTCATGGAAGGAATTTTTCGGACACGAAATTTTAGAGGAAGTATCAAGGAGGCGGCGGAAAATGGCCATTTTCTCAGTTAATATAATAATAGATTGGTGATTTTCAAACCAATTTCGGTGTGGAAAAATGGCTAAAAATCGAACAGCTAACAAACGATATATGGGCAGGATTACGCATAATTGGACGGCGAATAGGTATTACAAACAATGTTACAAATAATTCAACTTAAAAGGTTTGATTATACCTCATTTAATGTATTTATCGGATTCCACACATTAACAATTGCTTATTCAAATACAATGCTTCGACGAGAGAATACCGTTGGAAAACATATATTAACTTTTTTAGAAGTGAAGCAAAAGGTAAAACTGAAATTATTAACCGCATGGGCTATCAACATAGCCGGCCATTAGACATTACACAAGATGAAAATCGAAACCAATTTATCAATAAATTTCATAGTTATTGACTCTGAATGTTTGCTCGTTATTAGTTTGAAATTCAATATCCATATTTAAATTGTGAAAATTTACAGTACTTTATTATGAAAAATGTGTAAATAAATTGGTCCATAAAAATGGCGTAGGAAATTTTGATTAAGCTCTGGTATATTCTAATCTCCATATTCGTGCCAGTTTATATTATATTCGGAAGGATCGCGATAAGTCCATGACATAAGAGAATCAACTTTGATTTGACAATCTGGATGCTTATCGTTCCACCATACAACGAATTTTTCAGGAGTAGTAAGCCCTTTCGACTTAAGGTCGAACAATACGGATGCTGTGCTTAATTGTTAACGCCTTGTGCCACTATAGTCGTCATCAGGCGAGTAGTTAGATAAATCATCCTCTAAAAAAAATTTCAATAAATTAAATATTCAATAATACTTGGAAAAACGGTGTCCTCAAAACCTTGTATCTGCTGCTTTTTAGTTGAAGGATTTTGTCCCATTAAAAAAACAATGAATGCAAAATAAACCTGTGCATGCGTGCATTATCATTATTTATATCGATATTACACCCATCGATCATATGATGGTAATTTTACGTCATTTCCTTATTGTTATACATGTAATAACAGATAAGCGATTTTTTACGTACAAAATCCCTGATACAATGAAGATACATTAGCTAAGGTTTTAGTATATTTTAAATCTCCATTGTAAATTCCGACCAATTAAATTATAAGCATGTGATATAAATCACAATAATAGAACTTACAAAAATGAAGTAATTTTATTACACTTAAATATAACAATTTATTTAAAGTTAAGGATACAAAAAGTTAAGGACATGTAATCACAATAAATAAAAACAAACACAATTAAGTGTTAAATTCATTTACAAGCCACCTTTGTTCCCATTCACGAGTTTCCGATAAAATAGTCTCAACTTTGCTATTTTTATCCTTTTCACTGATTAATTTAACTAATGCGCGTTCTGCTTTTTCATAATATAATTCCCATTCCTCTTTAAATTCCTTCATCACAATTTCCAAATAAGACGTAGTTACAGCCGTCGTCCATACTAAATCGTCATTTTTCTTGGAATCATGTCCGGAAAACAAGCTCGAGAATTTGGAATTTTTGCAACGAATTTTCCATCGAACGATTGATTTTTTAAAAAACCATATTTAATGTTTCAATAGTTGGTACTTTTATATCAAATGATTGTGACAGCTCTTGATTTTGTGTTTGTAAAATCTACTTCCTCTGAACTCTCTTTATCTGATTTTATTGACGCGTTCGCTACCGATCTTAGTGTTTTTTTGCTCCTATCAGAATTTATTAATAAATAATAACATTGATTAATTCGATAAAAAAAGTTCTAAACTCACTTTTACGACTAACTGAAGATTTCGTTGGAGTATAGCGAAAGATAGATTTCGATCTTTTTCGATAGCTAATCGAAGATCTGATCACAAACCCCCTCCCTCTTAGTTGTCCCGGAACAACTCTTTTTGTTTAAGAGTCTCACTTCTGAGAAAACTAAGATGTTAAGTACTAAAAATATTAATACAAAAAGTATATGTGTATGAAATCAAATGTACTTTAGTTAAAAGTACATGTATGTTTGATGCAAGACTGAAAGTAATAACTGAAAATCATATTAATAAGTATGTTTTACATAAAAGAATAAAAGTATGTAACGATTTTACCTAAATTAATGATTTGTTCTTTAACAAGATCATCAGGAACTTTTTCTATTGGAATCCACATGCAGCTTTGAAGTTTCTTTTTCCAATCCTGAATTAATTCCCGAGCAGCCAAGGTATGTATTTTCGATCCTGAAGAGTTATTGGATCTACTTTAACATTAAGTTTAATCGGGCCATCCAAGTATTGTGCTGAAAGGGTTATCGCATTTTTAGGTTTAACATCTTTTGCTAGAAACACGTAAATATTACACGCACACCCAAATATATAGCAGGAATAGAATTGGGCGCTTGACAAAACTTGATTTCATTTTTTTCCGACGAATTCCAAGGAATTGGAATAACCGATGTTGGCATGTTGTCGTCAATCCATTTAACTTTAAAATCAGTTAACGCATTTTTAATTGCGTTTTTGACCATTCCAATAACTTTTTTATCCATTCATTCTTCATCGGTGACAAACTGTGAGTAACCTATCCCCGTTCGAGCAACTGACTCTACTAAATGATGTGAAACGTTGGATCCAATTCCTAAAGAGAAAAGTCGAAAATTAGTTTTCTGAACCAGTTGGATTATTTTGTCTATTTTACCATCTGTTAATAAGAAAACAGAGGTTGCCATATCATTACGAGTATTCTTAACTAACCATTCGAGAACATTTTTTATTTCTGTTCCTCCATAATCAGCTTGAATGCTTTCAATATGAGATAAAGCAGCTTTAAATAAGGATCAAAATTACTTCCGAAAGAAATGATATTGAAAAGACAATTTTGGAAAGCGAATGAAGACTCAATTGTAAAGCTTGTGATGCTCTACGGATAGGACCACCAGACATTGAACCTGACCTAGAATTTATTTCAGAAAATTATATTCGCATAATCATATAATCCACATCACATTCACTAAATAATACATATGGTGCAGGTCACTTAAAAGTGTCATTAGTCCGAAATTTTTTTTGATATTAGCATGTGATTTTTATGTAAATTTATAAGTAAATTTATAAAATTGCCGCCGATAGGTGGCAAAAAATTTTTTGCTTATTACATAACAAAAAATTATAATTTTTAATTATACATAATGTATATTATTATATATTTAATTACTATAGATAGTTATTTCAAAATTAAATTGTAATTTTATTTAAATACTTGATAAGATGTTCTGGTATTTTTCTGTGATTTATATTTTTTTACTGCATATTCAGCAAGTTTACTGTTATTTATGTCTATATATATTCATATAACTCCATGATTTTCTTGCAAATTGACAAATAGTTATTAAATTAAATCAACTGAAACTAATGCTTTTGGAATAATTTCTTGCAATTCTTTTCAAGAATAATCACAATTTTGTCTTGCAAATCATTTGGCAGCCCTCCAATATCTTTCAATAAAATTTAACTCACAATGAAATTTAGGAAGAAAAATACAAATATGGATGGCCTCTTTTTCAATTATTTTAGCCAAAGCATCTTTTTGTACTAAAAAATCTGGTTGAAGAGAAATAATTTTTTTTAGCAACAATTGATATAATTAAGATTATTTGCTCTTTCATGGCATAAATTGTATTCATCAATTATATTTTGTTTTCATAATTCTCTTTCTATTAAAATTTATTTGATGCCTTTTAGTTATTCATTATCAAAGTTCATTTTTTGAAGTTAATTATTAGATCTCCATCTTGTATCTCTAATTTTTGAAATATTTTTACCTCCAGATCCAATATCTATTCTTTTTGCAATAAGAGTGTCTGATATAAATACTGCATAATTTGTACTGCTATCAAATATAAAAACTCCAACACACTCAGAAAATATTGTTTCAAATATTGAAATTATTTTTAATTCTACTTGGTTAACTAAATGTTAACTTGTTTAATAACCATCTTTATTTTTTCCTGACTTTAAATATACATGTACTTCTTTTGAAATGATTGAATTTGATAAAATTTCATCTAATATTAAATAAAAAAATCTCTAATTTTCAATTAAAAATTCACTAATCATAATTGATTTTCTATTTCTCTTTTTATATAATAATAATTTTCTAAATATTTCTCTTTTCATTATTAAAATAAAATATACATTCATTATAAATAATTAAAATATATTCATGCTTATTTTCTTTTAATTATAATAGAATTTGATACATATTTTCTCTTTTATAAGTTGCTATCAAATGCTTATATTTTTTTATTTTCTCAAGAAATAATTTTTAATATTGAATCACATTCTTATACTTATAACTATTATAATAAATTTCTTATTTATGTAATTGATGAAAGTATTACAAAATATTAAGCCAATATCATGCAATTGATATTGAAATCTTTTTTTCTTTGTAATTTTTATATTAGAAATTAATTATTATTTAATGAAATTCTTAAAAGTATATAATATTATATTACTATTTTGACTTCTAATTCATTATTAATATTTGTTAATAATATCTTTGTCATCTATTAATCAAATTGTTTTCTGATATTGATCTTACAGAAAAAATAGAAGTAAGTTATGTTATAGTTAGTATTTGATAATATTTATAATATTATAAAATTTAAAGAATTATAAGATAAATAAATTATTTTTGTCATCTTTTTATTTGCTATTATTTTTTCATGTCATTTATTTTTGTTCTAACAAGATATTCATAAATGGCATATTTTTTATTTATTGATAGATATTATTTTGTAAAGAAATTTAAGTTTATCTTTTAATATTTCTAATTTTTATTTAATTTTGGAATTTAATATTAATATTAGTAAAGCTATTATTAATATTATTATTAATACTGCTATTAGAATTATTATTAATATTGCTATTAGTATTATTATTATTACTACTATTATTAGAGCTGCTATCAATATTACCATTCAAGTTACTATTAGAACTATTATTAGTATTATTATTGATACTATTATTAGAGTTACTATTGATACTATTATTATTAATATTACTATTAGTATTACTATCAGCAATAATATTGATATTTTAATTGGTTCTTCCATAATATTGCCATTATCACTTCTGATATATCAAAAAATTAAGTATCATAAAGTCTCAATAATAAGCAACCTTCTAAAATAATCAATTTCTCTCTCTTTAGATCTAAAAGTCCTAGAAAAATTGAATAAACAACCCTCTTTTTTGGTAATAATTTTTAAAAAATTAATTTTATTTTATTTATTTTCTAATTCATTAGCTAAAATATTATTTTGATCAACTATCTTAGTTAAATTATCATTTTGATCTAATTAATTAATTTCTATATCAGAATTATATAATAAGTTATCTAATGAATTAGAAATATTATATTTTTTAAATGATTTAAAAATCATTTCTGTTAAAATATCATTTTATATCTCTAAAATTTACCAACAAATTAAATAATATTCTAATCTTTTTAAATTTCTATCTTTTGTTAATTAAAACTCTTCTTTATTTATTTATAAATATTATTTTTCTCATAACTTATCTTTGAATAATTTATTAATATATATATCTAAAGACTGAATAATAAATATTAAATTATCTGAAATGATTATAATATATATATATTAATAACATTATATTTTTGACAAACTAAATCAGTCTTATATCCTTCAAATAAATTTATAATAAAAAATAAGAGAGCTTTATTTGTTATTGAGATTCTAATTTGCTTATTCTAAATATTATTTATCTATTCATATATTAAATTTTTGTCTATTCAAGCCTTTTTATATATATGAATTATAATATCTTTAGAAAAATTAGAAGATATCTTTACATTCTTAAAAATAACTATAAATAACAGTTTATTATCATTAGTAATAATAGCTAATATATAAATAAATTGGTTTTTGTTATTTACTAATTATTTAAATTTAAATTGTTTTGATATTTTTTTTATTAATTATAATAAAACTAGTCATATTAAAATAAATTATAGTTTCATTCATATTGACAATTTAAAAAAGATTATATTAATATTTTTGATAGAATTGGATGACAAATTTTTGAAATTCCATAGTTTTTGTATTAAAATTAGTAAATAATTGCTGGCTAATCTTAGTATAATATTAAAAAAAGATTATATCTCTTCAAAACTGATAAAATCAAGATTTGAAAGTATAAAATTTATCAGAGATATTTAGATAAGTATTTGCACAAGTTATTGTAAGAATAATAGTTATTTATATTTTAATAGTCCTAGCTATTATAGTAATTCTAATTGATAAAGTTTTTTTATCCATGTAATAAGTTCTTTAGCAGCAGAATATATTGAGAATCTCTTGGTATTAATATATTAGTTTTTTGGTATGATATTAGCAAGCTTTTTTTATTAGATATTCATCATGATATTATTAACTAATTAATATTAAAATGATATTTTGCAGCTAAGATATTAATTTTTTTGAATTTATAAATAATAGCAAGTTTTTTAGAAGTTATATATAATGCTCTTTGTAATTATTTTTTAATTTTAAATAATTTATTAGAAATATTAATAATATTATTCATTTTTTAGATAAGAAAAATATATCTTAGAATTATGTAACTTGAAGTTACAAAGCATTCAAAAAAAATTTGTATAATAAATATTCTATATTATATTATATTTATAATACTATTTGACTTTTGGATTTCTTTTTTAATCTTTTATAATATTACTATTATAATATTATATAATTTGGCATTATATTTATAAGAATTAGACTAATAAAAATTAAGTATTGAGAAAGAATCTAAAAATAAGTAACATCTCTTAAAATTTGATTCTAAAATAATGATATAGAAGATTATTTATTATTAGGATTTTATGATAATTTTAAATATTTCTTTAGATATATTTGTTCATAACCTATTTGAATTATATTTGTTGTATTTGTATTTCAAATTAAATCTAAACTAATATTTAAATAAATGATTTTGAATTTTTCTTCCTTTTTCAATATCATTTTCTAATTTCCAGTTATTATCTTTCTTATTATCTTATTTATTTTTAATAGTATTATTATTATTATCTGATTTCTTATTAATATTTAACTTCATCTTATCCTTCAAAAACTCTTTCACATTTTTGCTTATATCATTGATTTTTTCACTAAAAAAATTCTTCATATTATTACTAGTTTTATTGATCAATAGTCTCTTTGTTATTTCAGAGATTGTAAATCTCTCTTTTTTATTTTCTCTATGCTGTTAGGCAGTATGTTTAGCTTTGCTAGGATGTGATATTAGTTGAAAAAAATAAATCCATAATAATTATTAGCACATATATATATACTTATCAAGAAAGTTTGGAATTATCATAATATAATTATATGAGTATATATCAGAATTTCATAAGAGATGAGTCTGAAATTTTAATTTTATTAATAAGACTCCTGTTTTTAAAATCTTATAACACAAAATATTTTTAATAAATATAAAATTTGAAATTATAAATAATAAAACTCAAATAATCATTCTATTATAAATATAATGTTAAATTGTTATTCTATCATTATATATAAAGTTATAAGACTTCAAAATTGACTAAAATTGCTATAAGTGACCTGCATCATACAAATATTATTTCACTCATTTTTGCAACACTCTGAAAAATTTGAAACTAATATCAATATGATAGCATTTATTTCAGTTTTTGGATTATACTCAATAAATACTCTGTAATGATACATATATTTAATTTTTTCTATAGTGTATCTCATCTATAAATCACAAAAATATCATAAACTTTAAATATTAAATATTAATAAAATACAAAGTTAAACTAATAAAATTATAGAATATATGTATATGATATATACATGTAAATAGATTACTATTATAGTATTACACATACACTAGTAGCTACATGTACAATCACCACAAAAAGTAACACCCAATTTTTAAAAAAAATTTTGGATTTACTTTATTTCTGTTGTATGAATATAAAAATATTTTTATTAATAGCTAATAAATTATTAGCTCTTCATATAGCTCTAATATCACTTTGATTTTTCAAGATATTGAGCCTACAACCTCCTAAAAAGCCAATATATCAAATTTCCTTCAGAGTAGTCTTGAGCTTTTTTGTGATCCTTGGGAAGCTTATACATTTTAGAATATTATTTTCTGATGACTTGGAGATATTTCTATGAAGTTTGGGTCATGAGAACATAATATTCATTGATTTCTCTATTTGATTCTATTCATGACTTCTTTTCCTAATATAGATCAAGTTTTATTTTTTTGAAAAATCATGTTCTCTCAAACCAATGAAAAATTATATTATGAACAGGGACCAAATTTCCTTAGAGAATCTTTAGATAAGCTTTTGCACAAATTTTTTTATTATCAATATTGTGAAATGGCTCAAGGATGTCTTTTTTTACTTCTTGTATAGGTGCATTTTTTTTCTTGATTTTTAAAAGCCTATGATCTTCCAGACAGTGATAAATTTTTGTTTTTCCTATCTCTTTTGTACTTGGCAAGAGACCATTACACTATCATCGGGTTACAACACATTTTTCTGAACATGATGTTCTAAAAAAAAATAAAACTTGTTCTACATTAGGGAAAAAAATGAAATAAATTCAAAGAGTAAATCAGTGCCAAGCAAGCTGCAATAAATAAATTATATTATGAAAATGGATCAAATTACCTTAGAGAATCTTCAGGTAAGTTTTTGCACAGATTTTTTATTACCAATGTTGTGAAATGGCTCAGGATGACTTTTTTAGTTTCTTGTATATATGCATTTTTTTCTTGATCATTATGAGCTTATGGTCTCTCAGACAGTGGTAAATTTTTTGTTTTCCCGTTTCTTTTGTACTTGGCAAGAAATCATTATACTCTTACTGGGTTCTGTCACATTTTTCTTGCAACTTGCTTGGCACTCATAACTTCATAATAATCACTATTTTTATCTTTGTCAAAGATGGCCTACTGGTACGACAGGTATCATATTTACACCTAAAAAAATTTCACCTAGTGTATGTTTAAAAGTAAAAGAAGAAAATAATAAAAAAATTAGTGTCAACAATAACAAAAAATGGGAAAACGCGACGCATATATTTACCTATGTTGTGACACACGCAAATCGGGCGTGGCGACTGTAAATGTAGAATAATTTACTATTAACGGATCTCTTTAATATTCTAAAAGTTTCCTGGTGACTTGTATGCAAATCGACCTTAACAAACGAAATTTCCAATAATAAAATGTAATTCGAGGAGGTTTCTAATGAGCAACAGCAAAAAGACTAATTAACAAGACTTATAGATGATTCAAATTATTTCAATTAACCAAAAACTAAAGTGTTCAAAAAATCATCGGCCTGAATCAAGCTTAATGCGGGCCGTCATTCGAAATAACGTTATTTCGTGAGCATACGGTATGTTTATAAACGAAATCCGAAAGAAAGGATGCCGAATGCACGAAACCCCGAAATTATAACATCCCAAATGCACGGAATGTTAAAATCATTGCGATACTGGGCTTTCGTGCATTCGGGATTTCGTTTGTTGGGCATATCATAATATATCAAACATAGTAATGTATTTGATATTGTCCGGTTCACATAATAATATCGAAATCGAATTTCTCAGAAAATATTGATATTATTAATCTATATGTTTTTTCAGAGTCACATTATAATTTCACGTGACATATCACAACAATTTATTCATAAATCTTATGAAAAACGAACTAAATAAAAAAATTATCAATTATTCCTAATTACTTTAAGTACTATATTTTCAATTCCTTTTTTTATGCAGTTCACAGCCATCTCTATGTACAAGAAAAAATTGACGTAAATTCTGAAAGGATTTATAACCATTTTATGATCTAATTTTGACAATATTACATGATAATCTAAGTCCGACAGTCTTATAATTCATTTTTTTAATGAGGATGAAATGAGAGTTCATCTGATCAAACCAAATTTTATCTCTATTTTGTTGACAGTTTCTTGTTTTCAGCTTTGCTCGCGCTGGTGATGTTCTGCTATATTTTTGATCGCCGACAACTCTTTTAAATTCTTTACAATAATATCGTCGTTGTTTTTAGTTGAATCACTTCCGTTGATATTTCTCAAACTATGAATCTTATCAGCAAGTTAGGTTTCATTTTTTTAGTTTTGCGCTTGTTGTTACGATATTGATTGGCTTTTTGTGTTCTATAGGATGAGTATTTCTTTGGTTGAAATAAATCGGAATTGCTAAATCTCGCAAAAATTGGAATAGCATGTTTGTTTGGATTGATATGATTGCATTGACTGGGTTTGTTAACTTACTAAATGTTATACTGTATTTCATGGATCCAAATCGATATTTATGTTTGCTTGAACTCATATGTGAATTTCCATTTGTAAAACTCTTAAGGATTTTATGTAAATAAATTGGTTGATATCCGCGCAGATTTGATGTGATTTATACATTGTGATGTGTTTCGTTATTTCACAGCAAATTTAACATCATTGAATTTGGTGCAAATTAATGAGCTTATTCAAATGAAGAAATGAATTTTAGAAGACTGTATACTCGATGGAATAGAATGTTTCTTCTCATTTATCTGCATTCAATGAATTCCTACATTTCAACTTTTTAAACCTTATATGGTGCCATCCATCCATCTCAACAAATTTTAATCCAAGCACTAATAATCGAAGGACGCAGTCATGTGATCACGCAATTTTCGGTTAGATAGGATTAAGGACTAGTTTTATCTTGGTGCTGTGATATCACCAGACATCATATTTTATAAAATATTAAAACTTTTATCGAAATATGCTAACAAAGTTTTATTTCTCAACTCTTGATTTACCGAATGATCGGTAATGATATTTCAAGACCTCGTTAAACCGTAAAATCAAGGGAATACTAATAGTTATCGGTAAGTTAAGCGCAGTTTCAATATGGTGATAAGGGAGAAAGGAACGTTAATTACGATTCTGTTAAGTCGGGTAATCGGTAAATCAAGCGTCGACTGTATTGAGTATATTGAGTGTATATTGAATTTATGCATTGTGCCAGGAACATACACATACAATAATTGAAACTCGATAACAAGGTAAAGTTGAGTTTTTGACTGAACTGTTTACAAGTACATGTGAATGGTGTCTCAAAATGTCTGAAGGTCTCTTGTGATAATTTGTACGCATATTAATCTTATAATGTTACAAAGGTTTGTCTTAGTTTCTGTCAACAAAATAATCAAGGTTGGACTTTATTTTCTGCTAAAACAATATAAAAATTCGAAGTATGGTGAAAGATCCTCTATTACTGTACAGAAGATAAGTTTTAAGATAATCCAATGAATAATTAACAAGTTGAGTTTATTTTTATTTGATCTTTTCTTTCTTTACACACCTACATTAATAAATTAAACCCGGATATGGAGGTATGTATGATGAACTGTATACTTCTTCGTATTCTAAAGTTGTTGTATTTTTTAATGACATCGACTAACTACCGCCTATTTTCTTCTCGACGATATCAAATAATCGATGTGTTTTCTGGAATTGATTGGCGGAAGTTTTCAAATAATTAAGCAACCCCTTTGATAGTTTTTTCAAAGCACGTGTATAAACTATGTCTGTCTCGACATCGAATAGCTTGCGCTGGTAATCTCTCAGGTAGTGATCAAATTCATTCAAATTTGCAACTAATGACTTAGTGAATTTTTTCATTTGGCGAACTTGTCTTAATTCCTTTTCCGCCCTGATTATTTTGCAATGATCGATGAAACTTTCAGCCCAATAGTTTTTAATTGCACCCTCAGCTTCTCTCTCAGCATTTAGCAGATAAAAGGAAAGATTTCTAGCATCAAGTTTAACCTTACTGAATGAATTAATCATCTTATTTAATTGTCCTTTTAACTCTCGAAAGACGAGTTCCAGAACTTTTAATTGCCGTCGAATGAATCCTGAGAAATTTTTTTCATCATCCCAATAAGTGATCATTTTATAAAATTGTTCAACGAGAAGGTCGGGAATAAATGTGTCGTAGAAATAGGTTTCATTTTCATCTGATGATTTTACAACATCTAATATGTCGTAGAATAATGTCACTTTAAATTGTAAATTAATAACGACTTCTGATGATTTGTGTCGAAAGTCGTTTATCTCTTCTTCAGCAACTTTAAGATCATCAGCTAAACCGTTAAGAGAACCGGAAATAAGTAGACCATTTTGTTGTATCTCGTTGCTTTGTCTTAAAGCATCAGCAAGATCATATAATTCGACCAAGTGCTGAGTATACGCTGATGTTTCTTTGAAAAACCATTATGTTAAAAGGGTGATAGGAGTGATTGTATCATCAAATGATATTGTAAAGATAGAATACCTGGAAAGCCTAGATCAAATAAATTCTTATTCGTTGCATCCACAAAACCTCTGAATGCAGTCTCTTGAATATATTCTTGATATTTTATACCCTATTAAACTTTGATTAGTAATAATAATACCAACAAAAAACAGTGATGCTCAACATACGAAATAAAAACCAAATCCTAATAAAAATGACACAGCAACAAGCGAGAGCTTAGCTTTATTTTTGGTGCACCAGAAATGTAATGGTCGTAATAGAAACTCGATCATTCTTAAAATAAGCATATTTGCTGCGAAAATACAACTAAAAGGAAGTTTAAAACGCAATTCTTTTATAGCTGCGAAAATATAACTAAAAGAAGTTTTAAAACGCAATTCTTTTTATAGCAAGGAAATCTACTTTTTCATTTTATTTTATTATATATTATTAAGTTGAAACAATAATTTAATTGTGTAAATTTATTCTGCGCTTGTGTTTATTCCCACGATGTGAGTAAAGCAGATAAAATCAGCGCACAATGATAACATATAATAAACAAACGCCTCTGACTTCGAAATTTCCAATACTGGCTAAATCGTGTCATGATAAGATACGTCTCACGATAACCATGTTAAACAACGCAAATTTTACCAGAAAAAAGAAAAAAATTAGTCATATACATGTACACACACAATTCAAGAAAAGAAAGCATAATTTTTTTATTTTCTTTTTTTATTTAGCTTTGCTTAACAACATAACGGGAAACTAATACTTAAGTGAAATAAAAGTGAAAATAAAAATATAATACATGTATATGAAATAATCATAACGATAAACTAAAATTGACCTCTGCATAAATCAACCAGTCCCGTTTGTTTATAGTCTGACGTAGTTTATGATGATCTGGTTTTACAGTACATGCATCTGGAAATTATGTTCGGCATTCTATTATTGTTAAAATTATTAACCGATTTATATATTAAACAATTTTTTCCTCTTTTCAGCCTTTCTAGTAATACGGTACTGTAGCTTTGGCTCAACATCTCCACGGAACTTCCCACGCTAATATATACATGTACATATAATACGCATAGGACAATATGACGTCTGTAACTTTAGCACAACATCCTCCCACGCTAATATATACATGTACAAATAATACGCATAGGCTTACGCTAATATATACAGTACATATAATACGCATAGGACCAATATGATGTCTGTATATTACGAATTGTGTATCGGTACTATAATATAAATCAGTCAAGATGAATCACAACGCAAAATGCTTACCTGTATATTTCCATATCCAGATCTTTTGTATCAGCTGTTTCTCCGCTTTCGTGATACTATTTCTTATCGCAAAGAACTTCCGGCAAGAGATGTAAAAAAACAGTTAAACCTCTCTATAGTCACCGTACTTGGAAACGCAAAATTGGGTGATTATAGAGAGGTGTGACTGTAAAGATAAAAAGCTTCATTAAGTACGCCGAATTGTGTGTAAATTCCCTGAACTTCTAAAAGGGGTCCGAGATAGATCTTGATTAGTTAAGCATTTCTTTTAGCAGATTCTCGTCTTTATATAATTAACTATTTTGAGAGCACCTGTTTTTCAGAAAAGTTTTATAAAAATAACTCCGGATCGACCATTTCCTAATATACATCGCCAAAGGAAACTGGCTGCGTTCATAGTTTTTCATATCCTCAAGCAGTTGTTCGTTTTCATCTTTTCTTTCACTTTTTCTTCTATTAATATTATGTTCGGGATGATTTTCCTCAAAGCTTTCTTAAAGAACTACTTCGCCGCTCAGCACCCCGAGTCAGTGTCTTTTTCACCACTATTAACATCATAATTATCATCAATTTTACCCGATGAAGAGTGCGCAAGTGGGCTTTTTATAGATGTATCTTAAAATAACGCATGCATTCTAAGAACGAGACCTTATTGAATGTATGATTTTGATTAATAAAAACTGCAAAAGAAATATAGAGAATGTTCGGATTTTTAGGATTACAGCAGAAAACCATGTTCAAATATACAATGTAAGCAGTATCAAAATGAAGACAAAAAAGACAGATAATGTTATTTCCAATCATAATCTGTTCTTCCCTAAGAATAATCGATATAATTAAAGTAAATGAAGGTCACTTTAAACTAATAAAATATGAATGAGAATGATTAATTTAA
Organism: Ambispora leptoticha; assembly: GCA_910591765.1. Classification (NCBI taxonomy): domain Eukaryota; kingdom Fungi; phylum Glomeromycota; class Glomeromycetes; order Archaeosporales; family Ambisporaceae; genus Ambispora; species Ambispora leptoticha. The sequence continues at coordinate 4,861 of CAJVPS010000171.1, read as the reverse complement.
TTGGTCTCACGTGATTTATGTGATTTGATTGTTCGAATTAAACAGTACAAATTTTATTAGTGATACGGGCTGATGAAAACCCTATGGCCGGGCTGATAACAAAATGACTCGGGCTGGTCGACCGGTTAACTTTTTACAATATATAATTTTTCAGCCAATCAGATCATAATAATACCATATCGTTGGTCTTTTGATGACTTACGTCATGAAAGGTCACGATATCTTTATTCAAAAATTGAAGGTTTTATCACAATTCGGGCTAGTTTTAAATTTTGACGAATAGATCAAACACATATTTTAGATACATTATTATCTTAATTGCGATACTATAATTTCTATTATTCAACTAAAACTACTATTCTAGCCCGGGATAAACATTGAATAGAGAATTAGTTTTTAGAAACAATATATCATATGGATCTATCCAATTTTGTTTTTTTGTTAGAATGTTGCCTGCATCAGAAAATAACCGTTCGGATTGTACTGAAGTTGCTAAAATTTGTATATTCTTTTTTATGTGTACTCCATCACTGAGAGGATTGTGAGTCTTGTAAAGTGGACAATATTTGTTCATTTGTTTTATTTTTCATATTGTTTTAATTCGTGATCCACTTGATAATCAATTTGAACATCATTATCAAAAACTGGTCCATTCAGTTTGCACCGGGATATTAATAGCATTTGTCGTTGTTTTTATCATTTCTGAAAGCATATTTTGAACTACATTTTTTTTCTTTGTCATCTTTTTAATCTTAATTTTAATCTTAAAACTTAATATCAAAATTTTAATATAATATTATAATTTATATCTTAGATAATATTAATTAGTAATATTATAATAATTTTTATATTTAAGAAAATATATAAGAGAAGTATCAGAAATTATCTAATTTAAAGTTACTACAGAGGGTTATCAAAAGGTTCTGAAAGCGATTTTTGGAATGCAATTGCTATACAAAAAATGTAATGTTTATTATACAAATATGGTTTGTTTTTGTTTATTTTGTCTTAAAAACATTTCTAATTCAATTTTTCTTTCTAACTTCATTTTTTTTACAAATTGTGATAACAACTGCAACAATAAGAAAAAATAATGAATTAACCATGAAATAACAAGATGCTATATTTTATCTTTGTAAAAATAGTAATTCATATAATCAGATTGCAGAAACTGTTGGATGTGGCAAAACAACAGTTTATAATACATTAAAAAGGCATGCTGAGACTGGATACATGGAAAGCAATTCTGAAATGTATGATCAAAAATTTAGTCAATAGTATGCCAGCACAAATTCAGATGGTAATTACAGCAGAAGATGGCCCAATTAAATACTAGTTTAATAATATGTAATGTAGATTTTGATAAGCTTAAAATAAAGTTTTAATAAAGTTTTTTTGGCTAAGTTTTAAAAATTATGTGTTTTATATTATATAAAAATTCATTCAGAAACTTTTGATAACTCTCTATATAAGCTAATCTTCTCTTTCTTTCTTGTGATTTGAATTCTAATTGATTGATATATCTTTAAATTTAATTCAGATTAGTATATAATATTTGATCTATATTTAAATTAATATAATAGTTATAATACATATCAAATATCAAAAAGTTTATAAATATCTATATAATTAGTTTATAATATTATATAAAATAAAAGTTACTACTAACTAGTATTATTTTATTATATTATACTAAAGAAAAAAGTTAAAATATATAAGAAATAATATTACTTATTAAATTATTTTAATCTATACGTTATTACTTTTTTTATTTTTCTTGATATACTTTTTATAATATATAACTAATTATTATATCTATTTAATAATACTAATTTTAATAAATAATTCTGATTTTAATTTTATAAGAAAATAACAAAATTATATAATTATAAGTTTATAGTTTTATTAATTTACTTATTATATTATAAACCATATCTATTATATAATAAATTATCTATCAATAGTTACTATATTATTTATAAATTATCTTATTATATAATAAATTATTTTATAAATATCTCTATAAATATTTAAATCATATATTATATTATAAATACTTTTTCATAAATATATTTTATAATTTTTTTAGATATATTATATAATTATTTATAATATAAAGCTTTCTCTTAATATCTAACTTTTTAAAATTATTTTTTTATAAAAAGTCAAAAAATATCTTTCAGAAATATTATAATATATACTTATATATACTTAATTTATTTTAGATCTCTTAAAATAAAAAAATCTGAAAGAATATAATCTTGTATAAAAAGAAATTAAAAAAGAAATATAAAATACATTGAAAAAGAAATAAAAATATTTTTTAATTTTATTTTCTTAATAATTCAGATCTATTAATAATATATATTATAAATATCTATTTTTAATAAGATGTTAATAATTCAATTTATTCTTGAATAACTATCTTTTAGCATAATTAAATTTGTACTAAATATTACTAATTAAAAATATATAATAAGAAATATAATTAAGACTCAAAAAAATAATAATAATAAATATATCTAATAATACTAATTTTTAATATAACTTATAAATAAAATTAGAAAAAGTTAATAACAAAATTAATAAATAAAGAAAAGATTAATAAACTTTAAATATTATACTATTATATAAGCTAAACTTTTAAAAAAAATAATAAATCTAGAAGAAAAAATTATTAAAATTTATAATAAATTAAGATATCTATCAGCTATTATTATTTATCTTAATTTGTAAAATAATATTCATAATTATATTAAATTCAGAATAATATTTATAAAATAAAAAAAGAGTATAATTAAAGTAAAAATAATAAAAAATTTAAAAAAGAAACTCAAAAAAAATTTAAATCTATTCTTCAAGATAAATTCTATTTATATATCTTCATTTATAATATATAAATACTTTTATTATTAAATAATATTATTATCTAGCTCAAATTATAATTAATTTAATAACTTAAACTAAAATAAAGTATATATTATTAAGTATTATTATCTAATATAACAAAATTTTTTGCAAAAAACTTTCTAGATAATTTAATTATTATTTCTTAAGATAATAAAGCAAAAATTAATATAAAAATGCCTGCTATAAAAAGAATATTCAAAATAATATAATTAGTTAATGAGCTAATAATAATAATTAATCATAATTTTCTTATAAATATAAAATAAAAGCTTATTCTATTAGTATAGAGAGATATCAAAAGTATTATATAATTAAATTTAACTGATTTAATAAAATTATTAATATAGAACTATTTATGTAATTCTTATACTATATTTGATTATATATTACTTAAATAAATTATTATTTATTATTTTGATTTAATCTTTTATAAATTATAAAATATAATTTAAAATTTTTCTATTATTTTTAATTTTTTACACAATAAGTCTTGATAAAGAATTAACTTCTACACAAAAGAAAAGTATTATTACAGCCAAAAAATTAGACTATAATAATATAATAATTGTAAAATTTATAGGATATTATCAAATAATAATTATAAAATATTTTGTAACTTATAAATCAGAAGAATCTTTCAAAAAATAATCAGGTTAACCATGTTTAATTGCAGTTAAAAAAGATAAAGACTAAAATCTATAATATTAAAAACAAGAAAACAAGACAAAAAAATCTAGCTGAAATTACTAATATATATTCTGTTAAAATTAACAAAAAAATATTTGGATCAATAATATATCAAGCACTTCAGAAGAAAAATTTATGTTCTTGTATTCATTAAAAAATCTTTAATTTTAGTAATCAACAAATCCAAATAACTTGCTTGAATAATAGAAAAAAGATACTGGATTTTAGAAAATTAGAAAAAGATAGTCTGATTAGATGAGTCTACATTTTTATAATTTTAAAATCTAATTGAAGAAGAATATTGAAAAAGCCAGAGAAGAAATTTTATGAAGATTATATTATACCAATAGTAAAATATTCTTTATAAAGAATATTTTGAACATATTTTTTCTTTTTAAAATTAGAACTTATTATTTTACTTAAAGATTCAATAACTGAAAATATATATAAAGAGATACTTTTTACTTATACAATTTTCATACTCAAAATAGTTTTCTAGCAAATCAGAAAAAAATTTATTTTTCAGAAAGATAATATACCAGTTCATATATCAAAGATTACATAAAAGTTTCTTCATTCTCAAAATATAAAGATACTTTAATAATCTATTTAAAATCTTGATCTTAATCTAATTAAGAACTTGTAAATTGCAATTGAAGTAGAAATTTGAAAATATATTTCTCAGTTTTTAAATACAATTCTCAGTTTTTAAATATTGTTATCATAGTAATATAAATTTCTTTAATTTTATAATTTTTGAACTTAAGAAATTTAACCAATCAATCAATCTTTAGAAGATATAAGATTTTAAATAATATAATTGGTATATTAGTTATGGATTCAATTACAATTTAATAATATTTTGGCAATATTTCTGCAATATTTTTGCAATACTTCAAGATCATCAATAAATAATTAATTTCAAAATCAATAACAATTCACAAATGGTTCAATAATAATTTAGAAATACTTCAGAAATGGTTCAGTAATGAATTTCATTTATTTTTATTATTATCTTTTTCTTTTTAGAACATATATCTTATCTTTTCATTTTATTTTATTATTTATATTATCTTATGACTTATCACATATATCTTATCTCTTATTTTTACTTGTTTATTTATTAATACTTTGCTCCAAAGATTGTAATTATAATCTAGAATAATAAATGAGTTTAGATAGAAACTTGTAAAGCCTCAAAGATGTATAAATATCACTGTTCTGAGACTTGAAATAAATGTACTTGAATAGTAATAATTCAATT
>CAJVPS010000170.1:0-33061 GCA_910591765.1 Ambispora leptoticha | reverse complement strand
AATACTTTTAAATAATAAAAATAATCATAAGTTATAAAATTAAAACTATTCATATCATATTTTATCTTGTTTATAATTATTAACAAAATAATCTTATATTTTTCTTAATAAAATAATATTATTAAGAAGATAATTTATTAATTATAATAATATAATTTCTTTATAATATTTATATAATTTTAGAATAGATTATTTTTCTTAATTAAAAAATTTAGAATAGATTAAAGATAGCATCTCAATTAGTTATAGCTTGATTATAATTCTTTAATTAGTAATTAATTATAATTAAATTATAATTTTCTGATTAGATATTGCAAGTTATAATTAATTAAGATATTATTTTTAAAATAGATTGATAATAATTTTAAAAAAGTATATATTTATTTAAAGATAATAAACTTTATTTTATTTTTAAGAGATTTATTACAAATATTAAGTTTAATAAATTATTTTTATTTTAATTTATTAATTAATATTATATTAATATATTTTTATTTGAAATTTATTAATATATTTTATAATAGATTATTCTTTCTAATGATATATTAATTATAATTTTAATATATTACTATAGCTAGTTATATATATTAACTTCATTAATTTAATTAGATATTATAAATATAAAATTATATATATTATATAAAATCTAATTAATAATTAAAAATTTATAATTTATATTTTTTTATATATGAAATATTATTATGAAAATTTTAATAACTTATTAAATTATTATTATATTTTATAAAAAAAATATATATAATTATAATACTTATCAAAAACTATCTAATAATATATTTTTTTAAATTTTATTTTTAGATACAAAATTTTAGTATTTTAAAATATTAAATATCTTTAAACTTTTTATATTATATATAAAAATTTTTAATTTTATTAACAAATATTTTTTATTTTTAATTTAAAAAATAACTAAAATTCTTTGATTTAATATATATTTTTTCAGATTTTAGTTAATAACTTGTTTTAATTATATACAGAATTAATTAATTTTTATTAATTAATAATTAATTAACTTTATATATAATTATAATAAGTTATCTGCAAAAAAAATTCAAAAATCTGAAAAAATATATAAGAACTTTAAAAAACTTATATATATATATATATTTTACTAATTATAATTAATAAAAAGTTAAATAAAAATAATTATTAATTTTTATTTTTAAATAATATAAATCTATTAGATAACATTTTAAATCTAAATAAAAATTATTAGATGATCAAAAATTTTCTGATCAAATAAGAGATTTCTTATTAACTAAAAATTATTTTATAATATTTATTTCTCTTTGCTTATAACAATAATCTTAATATAATTTATTATCATGTAAATCAAAGATTTAAAAAATGATTTAATATTTTGAGTCATTTGTCCTGTAACTTGTAATGATTTTTTACAGAATCTATCAAGATTCATAAATTGTGTCATATTTTCTAATTATTACAGTAATATAATAGCACCAATTGCGTCTTTAACATAAACTATATAAATTAACACCAAATAAGCTATCCCATTTTTCAAGTTCAAAAAATGGTAACATTTTCGGAGATATATATCAATCGATTTGTTGAAAATCCAGATTTCGCTTTTACAATTTTTCATTTTAATGTACATCAATATAATCTTTTTGAATGCATTAAGATAAAGGTTTAATTTGGATTTATTTTATATTAATACCTGAATTGTAAGTGATTTCAACATCCAGTGACGTGAAATTAATTACTAGACATTGTACATTTACAACAAATGTATTCATCGAAGTTTCATAAATATTAGATAGCATGCCTAAAAAATTCAAGAAAAAAATTTCGTCAAAATAATATTAGAACAAATGGGCCGAGTGTAATAAATTGTATTATAAATTTTAATAATTTACAACCATTTCTATTACACTCAGTCTAAATGCATTAATCATTAGATTCGATACTTACATGAACTATAGTCAAGTGCTCTATATCACAATCTTGTGCATCCGAAACACATTTCTCATCAACAAATTCTTCATACGAACAAATTTTTCTTCGATCCTTTGCATAACCTTCAGGCACCGTAATCACTAATTCCTTCAATGGCATCACATCTTGACCAACGATACGATTGATATCTTCCATGAAAAGCATGCTCAATGGCCATAGCTTTCCGTCTGGTGCTCTGATATCTTGTGCACCAACAATCAAAAATCCCGAAGGTGGAAGAAGTGAATGTGCTTCCCGGGCAAGATGCATAATTGCAGCCCGGTAGGTTGGAATGTCTTTTGCGTTGAGCACATTGTTCGGAATATGGGGAATTACGATGAGGGCTGTTGGAGTCGGTGGAGGTAAAGGCTTGCTTGATAAAAGTTTTTCAACATGCGATATATCGTCTGATGATTCACTTAGATCAGAAATAAGACCCTTATAAATGTAATAATAAAAAGATTTATCAATACGTGAAATAAGATGTTGCTCACATTTTGCTCATACCAATGTCAGAAGCATTTTCTGGTTTTCTTGAATTCTTTTTTGTCTAATTTTTTCATATTCTGGCATATCATCCAAATCGCTTTGACTGTTTTCTAATTATTGAGGATTATGTATAAGAAACAGGAAAACATCCAGAACTGTAGAATTATTCGATAGATGATATTTACCAGGATTACTATCCATATCTGTTGTATTTTCTTGGTTATAACTTATCTCCTAATAAGTAACTGGGAATCAAGAAGCTGTGTAATAAGAATAAAAAAGCATAGCTGGGAAAATAAAAAAACTAATACCTCTATATCTTTAAATTTTAATTTAATCTCTTCCCAATTTGCTAAATCTCTACCAAATCTTTCGACCTAAAAGCATTTTATCGAATTAATAAATTAGGACACAAATAATTATGACTAAGGCATCATATTTTACATGTACTTGCCATTCTCGAAGTACATAATAATACAAAGTCATGTTTTGTGGATGGTTTAAAAGTCCATGTTGTGCCCATTACTACACTCTTTCTAGCAATCGGTAAAACAGGTATTTCGCGTAAAGTACGTGTAAACGATACGTTATCCTTGATTATTGAGTATTCTAAATATTAAAGAAAATAAATATTAAAGATTATTAAAAAAATGACTTGATAATAATGTTTATAGAAAAAGCAAAAATACCTGGTGTTGATGTCAGTTTGTCATTATTTGCTGGATCCACCTTTTTCAGAGTTGCAATAAACTCATGCGTAAACATTAGAAAATCATACTGGACACATAAATATGTGCCTAGTCCAAAGGCTTGACAATATCGTTGCCTTTTTACTACCTACATATTGTAAAATTTTCATAATCATCTGGTGAATAGGGATTACAAAAGTGAATGATAAATACCAATTCTTCTCACCAGCTCTTCAAGTTCAAATCCATGATCTATATATTGACGAATTAATTGAAAGCTAACTGGAACGTAGAAACATTGCTCACGATTATCTCCGATTCCTAATGTGACTCTCTTTGTAGGTTTCAGTAGTCTGCAAATGTTTCATTCATATTAGTTTATGATAAAAAACTGCGCATGGTAAGTTGAGTAAAAGGGACGCACCTCCAAGATTCTTCAACTACTTTAGTCATTTCCATGTTAAATTCCTCAGAATTAGCAAATCGCGATAAATCCCCATCGATATGAGTAGAGTATTCAACACTGATGCAAATAGTGTTATCATAGAAATTAAAGCCCATTATGATCATACCATCATTTAAAAGCAGCAACCGAGCCTACCAGTTTTTATAAGGAGGATGACTTAATACATGATCAAATGATTGATCTTCAAATAATCTTCCGGAGAGTTGTCTCGAATCAGCTTGTAATATTATGGGGCGATGTTCGGCAGTAATTCCGCGACCCGGGGGAATTGCAAAAGAGCAGTTACGTTGTGATAAAGCAACGGCAGCCTTGATGAAAATATTTTAAAAAAATAAATAATTTGAAGATCTTTGCTATTCTTTACGCAACTACTTACTGGATTGATATCAACTCCCACACTCCTAATTAAGAATCATATTAAATAATTGACATATTCGAAAGCACATCAAGTTAACATTTATTTACCTTCGAGATAACAAGAAACATTCTATTGCATCTGTGCCTAAAAGTTTAAAGTAATTAAGATTTAGTTAGTTTATTTTCAAAAATAATGATCAATAATGCATAAAAACCTCTTCCTAGAAAATTAGATAAGATTCTTTCGTTCTTTTTGGTATAACGAAGCACAGCCCTTTAATGAAGGTTTAGATTGATTAACATTTACGGATTATTTTTTTTATACGAAATCATTCCTTCCAACCTGCGAACAGTTTGTGGTAGCCACGTTCCATGATAATCAGTGCCACTATGAGTGGCCCCTTTTTTTTTGATAGAAATTAGATTTTTAATTTAATTATTAAATTTATGCACAATATTGAAGCATTAGGTAAAAATTGTATTACAGCGCGGGGCACGGCCTGGAATATCGAAATACGAACTGTCGAATGGCAAAGAGAATAATTGATTTTCCGCCGGTTCATAACTGTCTAGATAAAGCGCTTGAGATTGTGAACTGTCGAACTTGACTGCCGAAACTGATGTTCTTGTCAAATAAGGGGTGTGTGTGTAGTCTTCAATTGAAGCAGCATATTTTTCTTGTCCGAACTGAGATTCATCTGTTGGATTATTTACTAATGCTAATTCAAAGCAGTCTTCGCACATTAAAACACCATTATAACCTACGAACATAATATAATCAGTTTATCTGAAACAGTCAATTGTTTACATAGACAAGCTCGATATAGCGAAATTTCTGTAATACTTGTTAATTCCTTATATAGATACATGAATAATATATAACGAAGCTTCCAAAAATGTTTATTAATAGCCTGATTACCTTCATTATATCGAGATTGCCCATGTTTGCGTAGCAAAAGTTTGGTTACAACAAAATTAATTTACCTTTACGCCAACGTGTTGATTCTTCTGACCAACAATATGAGCATTGGGCATGTGTTCCATTTTGATTCTTTTTCATTGAGTTTTTAGATCTTTTACGAGACACTAATTCATCGTGTATTTCATATTAATAGAATGGTTAATTAATAAAAAATAATATAAACATTATGGTATAATTGCTACCAGATTCCGTTGGAGGCTTTTGAATTTCCAAAGCAAGCGCTTCTTTTTGTAAATTTTCTTCTTCTTTGATTTTTTGCAAGGCTGAAAAAAATGCAATTATCAAAATATTTTTATATTAAAAAAGAGCAAATCTCTTTAATTGATTAATAATTTACTTACATGTTTCAACAAAATCATCTTTAGAATGTTCATGGTTTTCAGGAAAATTTTCCTGAAAACACTTTACAAGAGTAAAATTGAGTGTTTAGAATTATAGTTCAGGGCGCATGAAGTAACATTATATGTCAAATATATTAAAAATTACTTTTATGCACAAATCAAACGTGGTAAAATATTTGCCACTACAAGGTTCACATGTCCACCAATTTTCTTGTAGCTCGCAAGAACAGACATCACATTTGAATGATTCATTATAAATTTCTGTATGAATCAATGGGTAGACTTTAGCATGTTTTTAAAAAGCAGATCAAATACTAAGCTTAGACATACCGATTTTGTTATAATTAGCTTCATGGGTTGGGCAATAAAAAATAACGCCCATTTCAAAGTGCGAAAGTGGTTTGCCAGTACATGGTAAATGGAAGCTGCGATTACACTTTGGTTTAAAACATCCCATTGTCGCTCCGCGTTCTTTGCATTTTCCGCATTTCTTTATATAATTTCCATAGTTAAATTTCGTTATATGTATATAAAAATATAATAAAAATGATGAATTATGATTATTACCATGCTTCTTCCTCGTCTCCAAGCTATTGTCACATTATACCAATCACTGTCTTTAGTCAGTAGCACTTCTGGTGAATACTTCGCACATGCATAATGTGCCCAAAATGTTCTTTTCCTTTCGCCGTGGCGTGTAGATGCACGGGAGACAAAAGGATAAGGTCCAATAAAACCTCCTAGATGTTGGTCATCATCATCATTACAAAAACCACATATTTTCCGCGAGTTCCAAGCCTTCAAGTACAAATACCCCATGTCACTTTCAGGAGGTATAAATTCATTGAGAATTGTGCTGTTATCATCTTTGTATGACATATCGAATTCATCTTTTTCGAATGTCGAAATAAGTTCGCCTTTTGAAGTTACAGTTGGCGCTTCGCCATCGAGAACTGACTGCATGGCAAAAGAACATCGTGGATGCTGATGATCCTCAGGGAAGCAGTGTGCGAAACACCTGTATCGAGGGAACAATTTAGTCATTTTTGAATTTAGACAAATAGTATAATAATAAAGGGATTACCATATACAAAGTTCGAAGCTTTGATAATCATTTCCTTCTGATGGTGATTCACAATATGTACAATAGTATCTAAGTAATACAAAGAAAAGTTATTAAATAATATTTATTGATAAGCTTAGTTTAACAATAAGTTTGATTACCTGTATTGTTTTATAATGACATTACATTGATTACAATAAATAAACCAATTGCCTTTTCCTTCATTGTCACCATAAACTTTACCATCTACAACATATTCAATACCTTTTGTAAGATCTTCATTGGCATTAGTTGATTTTTTGACCTTTTTAATTCGATTAGATGCTGACAATAATGACTCTAACTCATCACTATCCGCAGTTGAATCACCATCATCGTATCCACCACGCAACCGTTGGCTATTTATATCAACCCATTCATCATAAATCGGCAAATAATTATCATAATGAATTAATACTCTGTATCCTTTAGCTTCGACTACTCTGCCTGGATGCCATTCTTTGAACGCATCACGTGCTTCGATCCTTGCACCGGGTCTGTAACGGGTTTTTAGTTCGTTAAGATCAATTGAGGTATCTTCATCAAATCGAAGACGTGATCTTCCTTTGCGCCCGGCTTGACGGGTGCTACGCCTAAGGTATAATTCACGCCAATCTAGATTGCTTGTCTCGCTTGTAGATTGGCGACTCTGAGAATCCCAATGATCGGACTCCTCTTCTTCTGGTTCGTATTTTTGAGCAAATATTTTTGGTTGGGACCGAGTGCGAATCCTCTTATTTCTGAGATTTGATTGCTTGGATTTTACTCGAGAAGAGCGTATTCGCTTCTTTGGCGCCCATGTGATATCAAGATCTTCTTGTTGTTGATCTTTAGAAGCTTCTGTATCAGCGAACCTTAATTGATATTCCAGGTCTACTTGAATATTTTTTTGAGCTTCCAATATTTCTTCAAGAGTCATTTCTTGCAATCTCGAACTTTCTGCAGGCACCCATTCATCAAAATTTGAGCTCCAACCGTCGAAATTTACACGAATTTTTCCATTTTGAAAATCCATCATCATACCAGGGTACCACTCGCCATCATGACTCATTACTTTGACACGTTTATAAATTTCGAAGCCGTATTGGCCACCGCGTCTAGAACGGCCACTTGTATCCTCGCCAAAGAGACTTCGGCAGTAAGAGCAAAGTTCCAAGCTACCAACTCTTTGCACATTTAAGTGCATGATATTACAAGATTCACATTTTTTAGGATTAGGGGGAGGAAGCTTTTTCGAGGATGATCCTGACTCAGAATTATCACCAAGGCTCTTGGATGGGGCTTTAGCTTTACGAGTTTTTCGACGATTTTTGGGCTCAGATATTGAATCCACTATACTTTTATTGATACTTAGATTATCGAATTGAATATGTTCAATATTAACATAAGGAATAGATTCTGTTTCAATTTGCGTAGTGCTAGTGTCATCGTCTGTTTTAGTTTCTTTTTGTCTCGCTTTTGCTTTTGCGGGGTGTTTACTAATATTTTGAGTAGCAACGTTGGCATTTTGTTTAATCTGATTCTCTTGAGGTTTCTCTTGAACCTTATTATTCTCTTCGCTTTCAATAACTTCGACGAACTTTCTCAACCTCTGACTGTCTACCCATAACCATTCGTCGTATTCTTGGCTCCATCCGTCATAATGAACTTTTACCTTAGTTTTTTCAACTTTTACGACTTTTCCCGGATACCAAATTTTATCAAAATTAAGAACCTCAACTCTATTATGAAGTTCATAATCATGCGTGACAGATTTAACTCTAGCCAATTCTGGTGCAAAGAGAGGAATGCATTTCTGGCATAATTCGACTGTACCTACTGTCGCAAGATTGTCGTAAGGAGTGTTGCAAGACTCGCAATTTTTAATTTTGCGTGGCTTTTGTCGAGTCGAAAAATTATTTAAATGATTCAAAGACTTTTTGACACTTTTATTTTTTGACTCGACAGATTTCTTTTTTCTCGCGTATGATGAAGCCGCCCTCTTTGCAGTTCTGGCCAACGAAAGATCTGATCGTGGATCACTATAATCGGAATCAGAAGAAGAACTTGAAGAATCGGACAAATCGGTTAATTCACTATCTTCACTGAAGATTTGTTCGATGGACGAAGGTGATGCTTTAGAATTTGACGTTTCCGATTTTTCAATTACTTCTATATTCATATTAGAAATATTTTCCGATTTATGTTGCTCGTTGACTTGAGATTTTGGAATAAATTTATTTTTCGTAATTTTGCCACTAAAATCTGTACTCGCAACTTCCGAACTATTACTCTTGATATAATTTTTGCTATCTTTAATATTTTTACTGTTATTTTTATTATTATTTAAATTCTTGTCAATTGAATTTGAACTAAAATCGATAGAAACCTGATTGTTCCTTTCATCAATCTGTCTAATCTCCTCGTCACTCATAACACGCATCCTTGGACTATCAGTTAAAACCCATTCGTCATAATTTGCATCCCAACCATCATATCTAATTTTCACACCAGTTTTATTTGACGCAATAACTTTACCCGAATACCAAACTCCATCAACATTAAGTACCATAACTCGTTGATTAATCGAGTAACATTGGTAGGCCAATACTGAAAGCTCTTTAATTTTTCTTCGGGTTAATACATTGCTCGAAGCAAGAGCAGAAGATAAATCTGATTTGAATTGTTCTGATTCTCTTGCCATCACTTCGTTGGAGATCAATGAAGGATCTGGCGCTTGTATATTAATATCTTCTGGCATTTGTTCGATGAATACAGTTGGTACTAATAATTTTTCATCCGTGCTTGAGGATAGCCGTGTAGCATCTTTCATATCGATATCATTATACATATTTTCTGAAAGATGCTTATTATTGCTGAAGATTTTATTGTTTTTTTCGTTATTGTTCTTGGTTTGTTCTGAATTTGAATTTTCAGAATCATAAAAATTTATTGCTTTTTTATTTTCAAGGTGCATTTCGTTATTGATGTATTCACCGAAATCAGAAGAAGCGATCCCATTAAATATATGGGAGTCCGTAGAATTATCAATTTCAGATTTCGCGCAAAAAAAGTTATTCGAAGAATCGAGTTCATTATTTGGTGCGTTGATAGATGAGTCGATATTCTCACAATTAGTAATAGATTCCTCGTTCGTTGTATCGCAAATTAGGTTCTGCAGAGAGCTGGAATTTGGATGCTCAAATCCATTTTCTGGTTCGATCAAGGATGATTTATCAAGATCATTAATTTTTATGTCAATTGGTATTGTCATATCGATCGATTTCGTAGCTTCATTATGCATTTCCAGTTCACAGAAACCACTATCTCGACGAGTATCTGGCAAAGAAGTTTCTTCGGAAGAACGTTTTTCTTCGGAAGGGATGGATGTGATAAAATCTAAAGATTGCTTTTCAATAATCTCGGAATTTTTTTCCTCAATGGATGGAGGTGAATTAGAAATATTTACATTAGTTTGGAAATCTGTAATTTGCTCGGTCGTCGATTCTTTGTCCTCTGATGATTGATTTTCTTTTTTGTTTACTACTTTTTTTTCCTCATCATCATCGTCATCATCATCGTTATTCAATCCCAATCTAATGCGCTATAAACGGAGGGATGCATTTAATAAACAAATTCCAATATAACAGAAGGTAAACACCCAAAATCCATCAAAGTTATGCACCTTTTTAGGTTCTGGAATTTCTTGTTGATTATTTTTTTCAGGTTTTGTAATTGCCTTATTACTACTTGTTGTGACTGCTGTTAGTCCTGGTCGCAACCTATTCAACCTAGTTCCGAGTTTAATTTCAATTGCAGCACCAATTTTCTTTTGGCTAAATAATTTTTGGCCATCATTAAAGAATGGACGAGTTGGTGATTTAATCTCATTAGATAAAGGAGTTGTAATAGGTTTCACCAATAAACGCTTTTTTGTTTCACGATTAGAAAAAAGCTTTGAATTATCTTGTTGCTTTTTCACATCATGGTTTATAGCATTTGATTTTAAATCTTGTTTATTTGATTTTTGGCTGGCTACGGTTGATGGTGTTGAGGTGAACGATTTTCCATTTGTAGCAATTGTGGGATTTTGACTAGTTGAAACTGTCTTTTTCTGTAATCATGATTTAATTAATAAAATGAGTTGATAAGCTTTTGTGTATATATACGAAGACAATCGGAACATACCACATTTGAATAGAGAACAGGACTGGCTTCAATATACGGAGATGAAGTGGGTTGAGGAGGAGGAGGAATACCATAAGTTGAATTTATAAGTGGAGTTCTTGGATACTGATAAGCTATAAATGGTGGCGCATAACCAGGCGGCAATTGATAATCCATAGATTCTTGGATCTATAATAATAATATTATTATTACTATATTCTCTATTAGATTAACAATAAATAGCCAGTTTTTTCACTACATAAATGATTACCTGAGCGCTGGATTCACTCCAGAGAGAAGGATTATGAGAATTATAATTTTGCGCATGCCAAGGTGGAAAATTTTGAGGATGTTGGGAGTTATGCCAAGCAATCGAGGTATGATAATTAGGATCAGAATAAGAATTCATTTGTATCGGGGTAGGGTAAAAATTGACGGAAGGAGCACCCGCCATTCCAAATATATTATTATTAACATTTTGAGCATTAGATGAATTATATTTCTTTGATGCTTGACCATTATTAATTTTTTGGAAATTATTATCTCGGCGTGGTTTTTGATTACGAAAATGCTGTGGAATAGTAGATTGAAGTCCAACATGACGATCACCCTGATTTTTATTGGAGTTCAAACTTTTATTAAATTTTCGCTTTTCTTGTCCAGGGAAAGCCGGCGTTACACCTATCACAAAATTTTTTCGTCAAATTTTTTACAAGTGCGAAGATATGACGAAACTTGCTTAGGTGACGAGAATAACAATAGAATAGTGGTACTTACCTTGAGCATACTCTGGCGCTTCGGGCTGCCACGCAACAGTCGAAGTTTTATTCTCCGGAGGCCAGGCGAAATTTTGAGTTGACTGCATTACTGTCGGACGTGAAAGACAATATTTCGAAAACAAACTCTGAAAAGCAAATCCAAGTGAGCCACTTTTAATCACCAAGAACAAGGGTTTGTCAACAGAGTATTCTTACTGGAAAACTTACAGACAATCCTCAGATTTTTATAGGTCGTACGCGTCCAAGAACTCTTTTAATTGGTAGAAAATTTGTGACTTAAATTCTGGTCGTCCGACAAAGGGTAGGTATAGCTTGTATGTAATATAAAATGTGAAAATGCACAATATAAGAACCAATAAATCAAAGGTACGAAAGGTGAACCAAAGTTCAACAGAAAACGAGTGAAACCCGAAAAAAAAGGTTGTCTTTGAGCCAGAGAACTGCCATTAACTAGGGCAGGAGGCAATTATTATATCGTACGCACACATAAAAAGGAGTTTCGGGACAAGGGCTGTTGTGCAACCGCAAAATTAGCATTTTTTGAAGATTTTCCGACATTTGTTTGGAGGTTTCAACGCAATATAGGCAACAATAGTAAGAAAAGACGACATGTTTTAGTAGTTTATCAAGGCGAAGTTTAAAGTAAATTATTGTATTTGTATCACGAGGATTTCTTGTTCCAGAAACGTCCCGAATCTTGGGGAATTCTTTCGAGGATTTTCTGTTCCGGGAACGTCCCGAATCTTGGGGCATTTTTTGTTAATTTTTCCGGGAGTGGCAAAAGCACACTTCGCACCAAACTAACAGGGAATCATTTAATTCTTACGATTAACGCGTATTTGACCACATATTTATGCAGGCATAATATATACCATTAATGATCAGGTTTAAAAAAAAATTACCTCTCTCTTCCCTTTGCATAACGTTGAAGGATAATCTCTAGATATAGACAATACTTGTGCGAATTAGAGTTTGCAATATTTGTATTACAAATTAATAAATTATATAAATTATATAAATTATAAAAATACGTGCTACATAACTTGACGTTTGAACATTTTCAAATTAAAAAAACCAAATTGTCGATAATGTGTGGTTACATAGACCAATTATTTATGGAAATATTAATGAATGCCATTAAACTTTAATTTTTTTTTAATTTAGTTAATTATCAACATTTATTTATTGATTCCTACATGATCTTTACATTCGAACAAAGATATACGCATTCATTTTGATTGATTTGATTTGATTGATTGATTAGTTTGTCGAATGGATTGATTGATTGATTGGTTGGTTGGTTGGTTGAATGGATTGAATTGATTGAATTGATTGAATTGATTGAATTGATTGAATTACGTGATTTTTCTAAATTTTGGAATTATCACTCGTATATGCTAATTAAATTATAACTTCTTTAGCTAAATTAAAAATATATAAATAATATACAGTTTGTGCGGCGAGAAAGAGGCTCAAAATTGAGTAAATAATATATAAATATATAAGAATTATACAGATGTCGATTGTTGAGATTGTTCCTTTCTACGAATTTCCTCGAAATAAGGATGCTGAAGTGCAACTTCAGCACTGATTCTTTTATCAGGTTGATACTCTATCAATTGCTAGTACGTAATAAAAACAACATTAATGAATAGATTACAAAGTTATCAATATTAAAAAAATCAACTTACACTTAATAAATTTATCCCTTGTGGATCTAATTTCGGTAACAGGCTCTCGAGGGGAATTCGTTGGTAAATTGCGAAATCGGGCTAAAGATAGGAAAGAAATTAACATCATTATTATTATGTATTATTATTACGAATTAATTATTTAAATTAATAAATTCTTCATTAGCTCATTACTTTGTATTCCGGTAATTGTGACACTCTAGGCCATGTTTCTTCTGTTGGTGTACCTAACACCGTTCAGTGTGATTAAGGAAAATGATGTACTAAAACGTGCCAATTTCAATAAATACAAATCTTGTAAACTCAGAATACTCTTTCATTTTAAAAAAGGATATTTGAATATTCGAATCAGTTGATCTTTGATAGAACTTCCGGGAAAAAGAGGCCTACCAGAGGCCATTTCTATAATACAAAACGAGGAAAGTAATTTAATATCAATAAAATCTTTAAAAATCCACTAGCATATACTTTTCTACCTGCAAATATACATCCTGCTGACCATACATCGATTGAGGTAGAATATTGTCTTGATCCCATCAGCACGTCCGGTGCACGATACCATAATGTTACAACCTAACATTAAAATTAACAGTGTCTTCAGTAACTTTGTATTATTTTGTGGATGACTATAGATTTGTAAATAAAGTTTTTACTTCATGTGAGTAACTTCGAACCGGGATACCGAAAGCGCGTGCTAACCCAAAGTCGGCCAATTTGAGTTCACCTCTCTACATATTATGTATGATTTTTATTATTAGTCGTGAATTAATTATATATTAACATCAATAATATCAATATACTTACCTTATTATTAATTAACAAATTTTGAGGCTTCAAATCCTAGAAATTTCGGAAATCAAGTTCAGTAATGAAAATTCCGGGATAAAAAAAATAACAACATCATAAATTAATGTTAATGTATATGCATAGTACTCTATGTAAGACGCGATGTTCGTGACAAAACGCGATTCCTTTTAACAGTTGGTACATTAATTGCTAATCAAGAAATAAATTCAGATTAATACACTTCAAAATTATATACAACATCTTTTCGAAATTACACAAACCTTGATAGTCGGCACATCAAGGTCTCCCCCATACGTATCTAGAAATTTCTTTAGATCAGAATCCAGATATTCAAATACTAGTGTCAACTTTTTCTCCGTGTGTAATACGTCATATAATCTATGCAAGTTGACTTTTAGCAATGAGAAAGTAAACGGGAACCAACTACACGCATTATTTTAAAGATATTCTACCTGACGATATTAGGATGTTTTAATTCTTTCAGCAAGGATATTTCACGAATTGCTGTGCAAGGAACCTTAAAGCGATTAAGTTAATAATGCGTAAAGAAATGGTCAAAGAAAAATAGGTAATTCAAATGAGAATTTACCCCTTCTTCCTCGTTGTCAAGCCTTATTCTTTTTAGCGCAACAACCTCGTTGGTTTCTCTGTTCTGCGCTTTATATACAATACCGTAAGTTCCTGAAAAGTAATCAAGTATGCGCTGAAGAACGTTAGTAGGGATCACTTCTAGAAAAAACTTGAATTATTTGAGAAAAAGGAGAGCTTGTGTACCTTCACCAAGTTTTTCGATTTTCTTTAATATAAAGTAGGTTATGGAAAGTTGAAGCTCGAGTCACATAATGTAAAATCACAAAAACAATAGAAGGGCGATTTGAAATTCACCTGATATTTATCCATTCCCTATCGAAGAATCTACATACAGTTAAAAAAGTCCAAAGTTTTGTTGGTTAAACGCTGTAGAAATGGTTTGCGGTGGTTGTGTGTTTCTAATCCACGTTTTGTAGCACAATTTCACCATCACACAAAAATTCTCTTTTCCAATTGGATTGATCATTGATGATAAAAATTCGAGAATATTTTTAGTTGTCTTGTGTCTCTTTGTCCTAAAAATATAAAATTCTGTGCAAATCCAAATTTTATTGGCTGATGTGAAAATTCAAGCATTTACGGAAGTTTATTTTTTATTAACGTTAACGTTAACGTTAACGAATAATAATCCTAAAATTGCTAGTGCATATATTGTTTTAATAAATTTTTATTCACAGTAGAAATATATTTCTGAATTTACGAGTCCTTTTTGTCGCGAGACATTAATTGGAGTGAAAGCTAATTTTCTTTTTATTTTAATTATTTGTAATGATAAAATTATAAACACAATTTTTCATTGATTGGAGTTCTTTTGACGTAATTTATTATCGAAATCAAAAAGTTTGTATTTATTACATCCATCAAGAAAAAAAAGATAAATTACTCTGCGAAATTACCATATTTATCGCTAATAGAGTAAAATTATTGAAACGTCATTAAAACATAAAGGAACAATTAAATTTTGAATACATACCTGTGGCAATTAAAATGCAAGTTTAACAATTGCGCATTTCCGGTTCCAACCATGGGACTCCTATAGCATCAAAAACTTCTCTTTCAGTGGAAAGAGGGATACGCCTACGCGGCATAGTATTTGTAAATAGGCCATGAGATGCAAATACTAGATTTTTTTCCTGTATTAAGAATTAAAAACTTAGCAAGCAGGCGTGAATAAATTAATAATAAAAATAAAAGTAAACCTTTCTGGCATAGTGTTTCAAAGATCGTTCAAATTGTCTTGATCCTAATTTCATATTTAAATCGTTATTTAAACGAGCATACAATCACGGAGTGGACATATTCAGAATACTAATACCTGTCCAGCCTACTATTGCGGTTGGATAAAGACTACGCGGCGCAATTATAATATCTACTTGCCGATGTAGTTTTGCACTCGGTTGATAAAATGCGCAAAAACACTAATAAATAAGAATATTTAAATCTTGTCATTTAGGCGAAAGTAAGATATGCAAAATAATGTAAGAAAATTCACTTTATCCAAACGATCCATGAGATTGCGCTTTGGCACCTTTGGCAGCTTTGGCACTTTTTGCACTGTATGACCATACCACATCTTGTATTTCAGGTATCCTATAATGCAAACAATAGATAAACATCACGAGATAACGGTAATCTCAACGGTAAGCAAAAAAAAATAATACCTTTTTGAGACAATTGGTCAATAATTCGTGGTAACAATTTCGTGACCGCTTCTTCTACAGGATGAGTTACTATCACATCAACATCTCCGCTGAACTCTTTTCCACGCCGATAGCCGCCAACTGGGGTAAGTATACACCTTGGATCTACAGCTTTGATTTCTTTTTCAAGAATCTCGATGATTTCTTCGACTTCCTTCCGTGATATCCTATGAATAATATTAAGATTTTATGCAAACCAGCTCTTTTTAATTATCAAAGACATTTCGGATAGTTTAACGACCGGACTTTTTTTGAAACTGTTCAAAGAGTTCCAATCCTATCCGTTGAGCTTCAGTTAGATAAGGATCTTTACAGGCATCCTCAAGGGTTCTATAGCCCTTTTTATACCATAATTGAGCGGTTTTAGGGCCAACTCCTGCGTAATAACAAGTGGCATTTAGTAAGTTTGAACGTTATACTCTGATAGCAAACGCATGAGATCAACATACCATATACATGGGAAAAAGTTTCTAATATTGTGAATTTCTCACTATTACGCAAATCCTCTGCTTCTTCAATCGTACCTGTTTCAAGATATAATTTGGTCTGATAACCTATTTTTGAGCCGATACCTGTTCATAATTATCATTGAATTACACATAAATTGAGTCTAAAATTGAAGAGATCAGAAAAAAGTGAAAAAAAGATTGAAGAAGAAAACCTTTTATTTTTCTTGCTTCCGCTACACTTGCTATTTCTCGAGGATATGCCTAATTTTAATTACAATTAGTAAGTAAGAAGACCAATTTTTGAATCAGATAATTGAGATGCTATCTAGTAAATGCCTTTAGTGCCGCTATTGCGTGACAATAGCTTAATGCATTGCGATGTTCTCCCTCCAAGTCTCGCGCTTTTGCTATAATTTCTAGCAACTCAATTAGGGATTGATTATATTTTGGGATTAATGGTGTTGGGCGAAGACATTCGTATCTTGTATTATTGAATGTGGGATCTAAATCGACATCTTGAATTTTTGAAATTTCAACATCAAATATTAAAAATGGATTGGATAAATTCCAAAAAACAGAATATTCCAAATGCACCTTCGTCTTCTGTATGATCTTCTTGGTCCCCTCCGTATGAAGATAAGGAATCGCTACAAAGTCATATTTGTCATTAATATTACTTAAAGGTTAATTCCAATTGGGAATATTTGTTAGCCGACCTGCCGTCACTTTCTACACTAGAATTCTCTTCCAAATTAAAATTAGTAATTTGAGAGATATCCGGCCTCCGAATTTTTTCTAGTTCACCGACTTTATTTTCTTTTATATTTTTTTGTGTGCCGTAGACAAGGTACCCGTCAAATGGTAATCTCGTTTTAGAGTCTAAACTGTTTTGTATATCAAGAGTGAGTGGCTTAGTGATTGAAGGTATTCTTTTTTTAGGAAGAAACAAAATAACTACCACTCTTCAAGCCATTCTAGAGAGACCACCGGTTTCGGCATATACTCGGGCACGTAACGCGAAATTCTTGCAGGAGATTTTAATGCTGTTATGAAAATGTCGACTTCGTGAAATTTATGGTCATCGTCAATAACTTTTCCACCTTGCGCGATAATTTGTTCTTTAAAATTTTCTAGTTTTAGTTTACTCAGTTTCGCATCAAGTATATGGAATTTCCAGTCTTTGAACAGTTCGCCTTTCTTCATCTTGTGGAGAATTATTACCGTATTGGTACAGGATTATATTGTACTACGAAACAACGATTATATTTTAATTCTATGCCAAAAATAACACAGACCACATCAATACGGCAGTACCCGGCATGTCATGATTTGATCATAATTTATACAATTTTATTTATGACATTATCTCCCATTATCTCCAGAACTTTAAAAGTGCCACAATACGCCACAACCGAGCCCTATAGATCATTGTGACGTTTAAAATACAAAAAAAAATTTACGATTTTATTTTTACGTAATGCGAGTGACCGGTAACTTTCTTATCTTTCTTATATCTCTAAATTTGTAACTTATATGTCTATGTTGGTAACTTCCTTATATGTCTATGTTGCGAGGAGGAAAAGATAATAATAAAAATAAATTAATTAAATAATTATTATATGTCTATGTTGCGAGGAGGAAAAGATAATAATAATAGAAATGATTATAGTTTGAATATTTACAAAATTAGTAATCTATCGACGAAACGAAATAATCTATGACGAAACGACAAAAAAGATGAAATCGAAAAATCAGAAACCTAGAACGAAAACAATCTGACAGAATTTCGGATACGCATATTTGCAGGGAATCTTAAAGTTTTTTTTGATGCGATGTTAATGTTAAAAAAAAAGGGCACGGAATAATAAATCATAATAATAATAATAAATCTATCGTAATTGTGCTTATGAAGTGTGAAACAACAGTAAAAAAAAAAGAAAAGGAAAATTTGTGTGCATAAGTGTGAAACAACAGTAAAAAAGTAAAGTTCTCTATAAATTTTTTTTAATATGTGTATTAAGACGAAAAGAAGATATAATTTAATAGTCTTTTATCCATCCCATGACAATTTTGTCATCCTGATCTTTTTTTCTTCCCATGATAAACAAGTTCCCTGGCTGACCCGTATGATCCTGCGTGAAAGCAACGCACTCCATCTCTGGGAACCCCGTAATACGAATGTGGTCCCATCTCCGTCTTTCCGATAAATATAATTTACACATTTCCCAAGGTCGTACAGCATCTTCTTCATGTACCCAATTGTCTTTTTCATACCCGCCTAAAATCGCAACTCGTTTTCCGATTCTGAACATTGCCGAGCCGCACCTTTTGCCGGTTACTTTGCCAGTCGTTTCTTTCCAGTCGCTTTCATCTCCAAGTGCGAAAAATGGGGAGGTTGAAGTGCGAGGGGAGAAAAGTTTTTGCCATCTATTTTGTAGAAAATTTCGTATCATATTGCTACTTGTGGCTTTAACCATTGATGTGGTAGAAGTTGTGGTATTTGATCTGCTCGAGCTGTTACTATCATCGTTGCCACTCTCGCTACCCTCCACTTCCTCAGCACTATCGCTATCACTGTTAATGCTACTAGTGATAGTATTGTCAAAATTAAATACCCATAAATCTTCGTCGTCGTGAATTTCTGTTTGAGCATTTGCTCGAATTTTTTGTCCACCGTAGATATATAGCGAAGATCCGATTGACAAAGATGAATGCGCAGAGCGTGCATACGGCAAATCGTAGCGGTATTCATCAGGATAGGAATACCAAGTTTTGCTTAGTAAATCATACAAATAAAAGTCTTTAGTGTCATAATATTTGTTGTTGTTTTTTGTTTCTACGCCATGTCCGGAAATAATATCTATTGTACAGATATTGTAAACAAGAAATGATTAAGTCAAATAATTTTTGAAATTGGGAATTAATGCGATTGAATTACAAACCACCAAAAATGACAGAACGTCCTCCAAAGAGTACTAAATGTTGCTTTCCGACTGTATTTAACGAGTGCATTGTTCTCATCGAAGGGACAATACCATTCGTAGGTTTAATATTGCGAAGAACCATTGTTTTTGGATCTAATTCGTAAAATATATTTGACGGGTTGCCAGACACCGTTTCACCGCCGAACAGATAAATGCAAGAACGTACAAAAGTTGCGACAGTATTTCGAAGTGGGATGTATTCCTGGTCATCCAATCTCAGAATTATATTAGATTTGTGCCATTTGTTCACAAATTGTTTAAAATCAAGCACCCAACACACGGGCTGTTCTTCATTCAAGATGGGAACACATAACGCGCCATCGACAAGTACTCCATCACGATAACTTGCAGCGGGAGGACCCTCATTAGATTCATCATCGGCACTACCTTCTCCATTAAATGGGACCCATTTGGGCGTAGCAAAACCAAGATGATAAATACGATATACACGGTATAACCATTTACAACTCATCGCAAGATTCACTTGATCTCGTTCGTCGTCTAATTCATCCAATATAAAGTGAAGGGTTTCGATTGCAAGTGTTGTCAAATAATCAACATTTTGACCAGAAGAAACAGTGTGGGAGCCGCTCATTTGAGCAATTGTATTATACACAACACAACTAAGTAATTGATCTTGATTCTTTGTTGCTAAATAGTGATTCATCGGATGTTTTTGTTTAGAAAAAGAAAAAAAACGATAATAAAAAAAGTAAACGAAATTTAACGAAAAAAAATAAATATTATGAATGTTTTAAAAAAAGTTTCATCTAACTAATATAACATTTAATCGATTTGCCACAAATGGTGTGGTTCAAAATTTTCTTACGCGGATCATACCTTGAGTTGCCTGGAGGGTATAAAGGAATTAAAATGGTTTTCGAATTGGAAGTTAACTTAATAATAAAAAAAAGATTCCCGCCAGGCTAGAAGAGAAACTTTTCTCTTGATCAATTTATGACGACGTGTTTCAAAGAAACTAATCAAGTCTTTATATATTTTTTCGACTAAATCTCGTACATCTCGTTGGAAATTTCTTCTATCTCGTGTACTTTCTAACCTATAAAGGTTTAACGCGTCCTCTTGGCCAAACATAATTAATCTTCAGTAAATTTGCACCCATAATGGTCGCATCTCTCCATAGTTCCACCATACTTTAAAGTATCTGTATGACGAAATATCTAATATATCTAAGAGATCATTGCTTGTTATGGAATCATTTATGCAAGAAAGATTTTTGATTTACGGTCTGTGCAATGTATCCTGAAATTAAGTTTGTTTTTCACTTTATGTATTGCCCCGAGTTTCCCCATTCCACATGCCAAGAACCCGACTTTTAACTTTTTTCAAAAATCCTAATTTGTTTAATCTCGGTTGTTTTTTCGCAAATCCAAAAGACCAAATTTGTTTAATAGGATACGCATATAAATGACCATTTTACGTCATGAATAATTGATCACCGTCTCAACATTAAAATCATCAGTTTTTAATTTCGAATCATCGTGGTCCTCGTGCTATTGCGGTAAAATTTTGATTCGGAATATTCAGACCTTTGTTTGCTTCAAAGTTAAATTATCGTAATCATTAAACTTGATCAAAACTAGATTCCCAAATATTTTGACCTTTTACATCAAAACAAATGTTTAGTATGATGATCTACATAACGCAGAAAAAAGACCTAAAAATATTAAATGCAACAGCCAAGAATACATCGAAACAAAAAAAAATACTGGTTTTTTTGATCCGGTTGAATGACAGAAATTAAAAACATAACAATTCAAGGGTGTAAGTTTGTATATGGTATGCGTGTAGGCACGTGCGTAAATGCTAACCTTTTTCATATAATAAGTCAATAAAAAAAAAACTCCATTATGTAACATTTTAGGATTAGTAGGATTTAGTAGGGACTAGTAATGAAAAAAGAAATTAAGGTTAGTCTTTTTTAATAGCTTGCTCGTTAAGGTGCAGAAAAAAAATTTCGGATTTGGTAACTTGTAAAGCTAGCGTGGAATTTCCGTGCATGCATATTTGGTATAGGATAAAACATCAAGTTGCTAAATTGATTACAATATCAATGAAGATTTCCCTTGTTTATTTTGATTGCGCAATTTTTAAAGTTAAAAAAAAACAAAAAAACGTTTCTTGGCGATTGATTCCAAAATAATCTCACGTTGTAGTTGTTACACATACGAAAATCTTACAAAATTAGATAATCAAAAATTTTCATATCAGCGAGTCTAAAAATCGCGTGCGTATTTTCAATTCTCACCGTTACTCAAATTACCCCGTGTGCCAAGGTTGGATTGATTGATCATGATATGACCACGGATGTCACGGGTGACGTTGCATAGAAACAAAAAGAACTTTTTTTTTTAAAAAAAAAAGGTTTTGAAATCGCTCGGCAATTTAGTACAACTATTTGTTCAACTATGGGCTGTTTTTGCATAACGTGTATGTCATTGTTGTATTCATCGATTAGCAGGTTGAAGAATTGGAAAATGATACTTTGGCAGAAAAAGGAAGTTTGCTATTCATTGATATAGATTTTATTTAATATTAACTTTGAGTACTTTGAGTTAAGCAAATCAAAGTATAAATTTCGAATATGCATCGCAGTTAAGGCTCGATTTAACGATATCATATGATTTAGGCAAAGTTTATCCTCATTAAATCGAGGGCTCGATTTAGCGACTAATCGGGGTAACGGATCAGATTTCGAATACCAATAATTTGGGAGTAATCTAATTATGGGGGATGGCTAAAGCGGGGGTAACGCATGAAATCATCAAATTAATAACAATTTTTTAGTTAAGTTATTGATATTTAATATATACATATAAGTAAAATTTCATGCTGAACATTTTTACTTAGAAGTTAAAGGCTAGTTATCATAGTAAAATTTTGAGTTATTTACAAATTTTCATTTTTTTTGCTTGTTTTGAACTTTATATGTTACACATGATCTTGTAATTAGATTGGTTAACTTCGCCAATATTGAAATTTAATTGGACTGATTTCATGTGTTACCCCCGCTTTAGACGACCCCTAATTATGGTAATTTTCTTGAAAAATTCCGATTTCTCATCTACATATAGAAGGAAGTCGTAATGGATTTTAAAAAATTCATTTTTTTTAACTTATCAAAATTGCTGTTTATGACTATGTTTCATTGGTCAAGAAAAATTGTTATTTATTTCGCCATTTTGGGAGATATGCTCTAATGTGAGTTTGATAGAAATTGCAAAACAAAATTCTTTCGAGAAACATAACGAGAATATTCATGCTTAGCGATTATTTGTAAATTTGTTTTCGAAAAACGTATAATAACTTAAGGTTCAGTTTTACGCATAGTAGAGGTAATCTGAAAGGGTTTGATAATTCTCTGATATTACAAATCAAGACATCACCTCTAAAATTTTTATCCAATGGCTGATCAGCTGATTACAAGACAAAAGAATTGTCGCGTCGTAGCGCGACCACTAAAAATTAACTGAGTAAAAACGAAAGAAAAGACAGAAACAGCTAGAAAAGCAAAATGCCGCCAAGTAAAAAGACTACAACTGCTATCAATAACAATCCGTCTGTTGTTACGCGTACTTTACGCTCTTCTCGAAAAAGAGAAAACGCGGTGCAGGACTTGCCAGTTCTAGGTGACCCACTACCTAAAGTAGCTTCTTTCATGTCTCTTGACGACGAGGAAGGAGTAACATCGACGTCATTACACCCTATTGGTGCTGCTGCTTTGTCAGCGTCCTTTATGTCTATTGAAGACGAGGGAGGAGTAATATCGACGCCATTACACCCTATTGGTGCTGCTGCTTTGTCAGCGTCTTTCATGTCTATTGACGGTGAGGAAGGGAGAGTAACAAAGGATATTGTAAACAGTCAAGGTAAGAAAAGCAAAAGTAAGATATGAATGAACCAGTCGACTATGAAAGCCAAGGATGATATTCATTTATTTCGTGAATTCATTTTCTTCTCGAAGAATCAAAACATGATGCTGATATTATTTTAGGAGAAAGTAATTCAAAGCAAGCTGATCATGATGAAGTCGTGATTTTAGGAGTCAGTAATCTAAATGGGAAAAGTCATAAGGGCAACAATAAGAGATCCAGAAATGACGATGAGACCAACACTGATCAAATCGACGATACTCAAGCTAAAGATAACGACGCTATTATTACTGATTCGTATGATACTCGCAATGCAGCAAAAAAGCTTAAGAGAAATGATACTGATAATGTCATAAATTCTGGAAATTCTGTTCCCTTAGAATCACATACCGATTCGATGGAAATCGAAGGAAATGTAGCAGACCCAAATGATGATCAAAATCAAGCTGATGAGCTTAACAGCGCTCAAAAGACCCCGATGAAAAAAGGGAAATTAACTCTTCAAGCATCTCCAAGTTTTAAAAATGTAAAACGTAAAACCAAAAAGAAGAAAACACGCGAGTATGAATATTTAGTCACTAATCCAGATTCCGAGCTTGTCGAACTTGATATGAGGGTAATAAACAAACAGATACCACTTTTTATACTACATTTTCTAAAAAGATGTATAATTAGTTTCTCCTCTTTGATTAGTTTTTTATGAAGAAGATTTTTTCCGAAAAACGATACAAAAAATTTACCAAAGAACAAAGAGAACGATTAATCCGTTTAGTGCCTTCGATTGATAAAGTGCAGATCACCAAGAAAGGTCCAAAAAAAGACACGGAAGAACCTGTTGAAATTGACGAACAAGCTGAAATTGAATATCTAATGAAGCATTCAGGTCAAGGTTTAAATGGATCAGTGAAAATTGCAATTGAATCCTTTCCATCATCAAATGTGCCTGTGGGAAATGCATCTGGTAATTCATTATCCAAAGATATCGTGACATTTGATGATGCTAAGTTACCAGTCGAAAGTGACGTTAATATAACTATGGATACGGTGGCAATTGATGCTAATGATTTGTCAGCCGAAAACGCGGATATTGATAGTTCAGACTTGCCAGCCGAAAGTGCAAGTTCAACTTCCACAATTGAAGATCACGAAAAAGAGCTCCCCAGTATCTTTTCTCAACTTGATGCGAAATCTACAATTATTAATGATGATAAACGTCCAAAAGAAATGCTTCGCAAATATTTTTTCAATGATATGCAATTTTATGGATGCGTAAAAGCGTTCGTAGAAAAATTAGGCTGGGGCCATTTTGATCCTAAATGGATTAAGAAAAATCAAGCGACTCAAAAACGTCTCCGAAAAACTATGGATGAAGATTGGAAGGTAAATTTCATGTGATACGATAAAGAAGAAAAGATAAAAAGACAGAGGCGATAATAGAAAAAATATAATTATTCTTTTTCTAATATCAACACGCGATTGTTATAACTTTAGGACTTAAAATTCGAAGCAAAATGGGGTCACAATCTCAAACCTAAAAGTCATATGGTCGCGGGGGATTCTGCTTCTCTCAGCCTTCAAGATCTTTGTAAAGCCGCCATTATACGAGCTGGTGACGAATTACACTATAAACGCTTGTTTAAAAAAGTCCAGATTGCTGTTGAAGGAATTGTGAATGTAATGAATTTTATTTCTTATGGCTATTTTTTATTCAAAAAATCATTAATTTAATAAAATAAAATAATAAAAAATTAATAGGTAGTGGAAATCAAACCTGATGGAACAATGTATGTCGTCAATCAAAAGCGACAGACATCCCAACTAGATGCTCCTCAGCAGCCTCCAATAAAGCCAGCAACAAACCGCAAAAGAAAACCCAAAAACGATACCGATGATACTGTCATTGCTTCCAATAGCTCTACAAACACCTCTTCTACCGCGCCGATAGCCATTACTAAACTTTCCTCCCTTGAAACCAAAGTTCTCGATGATGATGGTAGCGTCAGCAAACAGCAACGACCAAATGGAAATGCTAACAAAAACTTTAGAGTCATCCGAGCTGGGCGCGATCTAGGCACTATTTTCGTTTTACGCTCTGAATTCTATGAAAAAACAAGAGGATGATTGATGTCAACACGGCATCTTCATGAATATAAAATAATCTTTGATGAATTAACAAGAATTTTCTTATCATTATACTAGTTATTTTATCCATATTAATTTTGAGTTGCCATCATTAGGCAAGCTTTGTATTTCAAAGAATTATAATAATAATAAATCATTCCTCTAAAAATAATAGTAAATAGCAGAAAGTTGAGCAGTGATCAAGTGAAGCTACGTATTAACATTAACGAAGACCATGAACGATAATAAAAGAATATTTTTCGTAAAAGCACATTATATACTAATGCATGAAATTACGTCACGATGTAATCACAACTCACGTGGTAATGTCGTGGTATCACCGGTCTCGTGGGAGCACGGGATTAGTGATATTAGTAAAGACATGATGTTCTGATGGTCTGATAAAGGATGCACCAATGGGACGCCGACTAATGAATCAAAGCATGAATAATTCATGTATGGGGGAAGACGTCGCGGAATAGAGTAGAGCATATCGAAAAATTCGAAAAATGAATTAACGTTAATTAATTAAATTGTTAATAGATTAATTAATACTTGTAATGAAATACAATAACCTAAATAAAGTCTTTCTTTAATAAAGTATACCCCTTTATCATATTGATCTATTCGAAAGTACATGTTAATTGTGTAGTCAACGGAGAGACTACAAAAGTATCAACATCGTAAATATAATCGGAGTATTGCGATTGCGAATTTTAGGTAGGAACTAACGAGGCAAGATTAGATTGGTGATCGACGTAATAAAGTTGAATCGCGGAAAAATTACTCGAAAAACTCCCGTGATCGTACAGTCTCACGGTTTACTCGGTAGATTCCCAGTAACGAGGTCCACCGGGGTAACAACGTTAAAGGAATGCATTGAACCGAAAGAATCAGAGCCGCTTATATCAACGGGAAATAGATAATCGTTCCAGTGTGAACATACTTAACTAATCGTTTGTATTGCTGCTCTTTTGAATAAGAATTTCTGTAACTTTTTAGAGAGAATCGTCCAAGCTTGATGGTTGTCTCTATAAGCCATCTAATAAAGCAGAATTGATGAAATCAATTTCAACTAATATCTGTGTACATTGGTTTAAAAAAATTGATAACAGGGTGAAAACAAATAATTTGGCTGAGTTAAAAAAAACCAAACCTATTCTTTGCTTTAACTGTCAAAATCTACTCATCTGATTAACTTAATCTGTTAATCTGTCGATCGTTGATTTGCACGCAAGAAATCTAAGATTTCATCGATCCCGGAAAATTCTATACTGTAATTGTTAAAGATCGATTTTAAGAAAGGTTAGGATTAAAGAGTTAATGGTTTAAGGGTTAGTGTTAGGGTTAATGGTTGATGGCTAGGGCGTTTAGGATCATATGTAAATTTCCTGTCTGATTAGAACTCCAAACTAGGTTTAGCCATTTTTTTCTAATATTGCGAGAGGGAAAAAAGTAACTGTCACGTGATGACGGTTCATTGAATATTCGACTAATATTAAATAAAATATCAAGTATTAGGGGTTAATTAGGGTTAGAGTAATTATCATTATATGTAAAATTGTCTTCATGACGTTATTTGAGCTAGATTTAAATATCTTTTGTGTATTTTGTCTTTACTTTCTTGCGCCGGATTTGTTTTGTTGTTTGCTCAAAAATTTACCACATTCTTATTGGTTGCGCGTATTCTCATTGGTTGGATATTATTGTTATCACGTGATAGTTACCTTTTTGCAGATCTTGTGCCTTCTGCCGATACAACATTAATTAATATTTCGACAATACAGTTATCTTTCTAGTTCAGATAAATATTATCTATCGCATAAATGAAAAGAAAGTATGTACTAATTAAAACAATCGGAAAATCATACAATTTGGCTCTTTTTAATGGACTGATCATGTTCGTTTCTAACCTTTATAGTTATCGGGAATCTTGTGTTTATCGATTTCAAGCTAGTGTTAGAAAAGTCATTGGTTCAATCGAAGCCGATTTAGCTGATCAATAGAATTGTACTAATTTAATCGTTCAGTATATAAAATTTCAAATAATAATAACTCGTTAAATTTGCTTTTAATTAATAGAGTCTTTAAAATTACTGACAAAAACCAAATTTATTTTCCATACCTGACCGCGGCAAAATGTTCGAGTATGGTAAATTCTTAAGAGATCCGAATCAATTGTGAGTTACGATATTAACTAGAATATCGCTTACTTACGAAATCTACCGCTTTTGGGAAAAATATCAAGGATCAATAATTCTAAGAAGCGGAATAACAGATACTTACCTTTACTTTACTTTGCAAATTCACTACAAACCTTTCCTAGAATCCTTTGGAAAGACAGTTATCTGAATTTTTCGTCTTTTACTACGAGAAAGCGATGTTTTCAGAAATATAAAAAATTCCAACTTTACATCCGTCATTAAATCTGATATTATTTTTGAGATATCCCAACTTTCACACCAGAGAAAACTTGTTCTTTTCCAAATAATAGGAATTCGCAGTCAACACCGATTAAAATTCTTGAACATTCTAAATGATCATTAATTCAAAATCATTTTTTATCAATATTTGAAATTTTTTTAGAAATTTTCGTTTATTTGATACTCTTATAATTAATAACTTCTTGTGATAAAACGAAAATGATAACTAAAAAAATCATAACCAACTTACTATATCAAAATAAAATTAATTTTCGATATCAAAAATATATATGATAAAATAATAATTAACTTAATTATATCAACTATATCAAAATAAATTAGATTTACAAAAGAAAAAATATTAGGATTACAAAAATAAAAGAATAACTTAATAAATTTATATTTACAAAGGATATATTAAGTTATCGAAATAGAATGTTTGATGTGTTTCTTGAGTATATCCAATTTCCATAGTTCTACGCATGTCCATATATTAAAGATCTTAATAAATTTTATATCAAATTTAATATTATTGCATTCAAGAATTATCTCGAATCCATCCCATCACAAGTTTTCCTTTATCTCTATCATTTTCGTCGTTGTTGTCGCCCTTTGTTCGACCAATAACAAATACATTTTCTGGTCGTCCCGACTGATCTTTAGCAATAGCTATACATTCCATTTCCGGAATTCCAGTAATACGAATATGATTCCAAATTCTTTTCTCTGGTGAATACAACTTGCACATTTCCCAAGGTCGAACAATGTTACAATTATCTTCATACATCCAATTGTCTTTTTCATATCCGCCTAATATTGCAATTTTTTTTCCAATTGTGAACATTGCTGCGCCTCGTCTTTTTCCCGTTATTTTTCCGGTAGTTTCCTTCCAGTCACCATTATTATCGGGCCCAAAAAATGATGATGTGGAAATACGAGGTGAGAATAATTTTTTCCATTTATTTTGCAAGAAATTGTTCTTGATATTTCTAGTGTTGCTTTCAAAGCTAAATTCCCATAGATCTTCGTTATCATGAATGTCAGATTGTGAGCTCGAGATGTTGAGGCTGATTTGTTGACCACCATAGATATACAATGAATAGCCAACCACCAAAGATGAATGTGCCGACCGTGCATAAGGGAGCCCGTGGTTAACGTCGGGATATTTGAGCCAACTCTTCTCCACATCACTATACAGATAAAAATCTTTGGTATCGTAAAAGCTACTGCAGCTTTTTATGCCATCTTTTGAAGTAGAATCATCTAATAATCAAGAAAATTCAAATTAGAAAATTAACAGCTTGAAAGAATGAACATATAAATGGCTAATTTTACCCGTCATTGATGAACGACCTCCAAAAAGTGCTACATGTTGATCATCAATTTTATCGAAAGAGTGCCACATTTTCGCGGAGGGTAGAACATCTCCATTAAAACAAACTGTACGTAATATCATATTTTTCGTGTCTAATTCGTAGAAAATATTAGAGGGCTCGCCGGCGAGCGTTTCGCCACCAAAAATATAAATGAGGTCACGTAATACAGTTGAAACAGTATTTCGAAGAGGCTGATAGTCATTTTTGTTATCTAAATTCATGGAAATTTCTACTTTTTTCCACTTGATAACAAGTCGTTTGAAATCAAGTAACCAACAAATGGGTGCTTCAGCCACCAAAATTGGAATATAAAGCACACCATTAAGTAATACGCCGTCTCGATAATTTGCAGCCGGCGGCCCATAATACTTTCCATCTGCGGTTGTAGATTCGAATGGTTCCCATTTTGGTGTGACAATCCCAAAATAATAAATACGAAAAACCCGGTATAACCATTTGCAGCTTAATGCAAGGTTAAATTGGTCCTTTTCATCCAATTCATTTAAGATAAAATGCAGCACCTCAATGGCAAGTTTTGTAAAGAAATCATTTTTGCTATTTCCTTTATTATTTTCGTTGTTGTCATCGGTATTCGATGAAATTGGCTTTACAGACGAACAAGTGGCACTCATTTTAAAAGTAAATTGAAAATTGCTTTGTTCAGAATTTAATGCATTGGATCTTTGTATATATTTAAAGGAAATAAGTGATAGAAAAATTTGCACACAGCAAATTTAAGAAAAATTGTTAAAGAATCATTCTCTCCACCATCCCCGAATAGCGGTTTTCGCTTAATACTTAGTCATACCTTTGGTTAAAAGAACAGCAACAATAATAGTTTTAAGACTGTTGCAATAGAAAACAAATCGCAGAACTTGGCAAAAAAATGACACACTACCTCTTTAAATATTTTCCCTTACATTTTTTAGCTTTCAATTTATTTAGTAAGGACCCGTCCCTGTTATTGATCGACGCAACTAAAATGACGAAATATCAGAATTATTAGATAATCCTTTCTTTAATTGGTTGACACCCAAAAATTACGGGAATTTCCGAAAATCACTGTCATATACTATCCGGTTTCGGAATCGTTTTTCGACCGGCGATTCTCACTTTTATTCGCTAGCTGTATTTTACACAAAACGTTCTCTCTTTATTTTAAGAAACCAACACACAAACGTTCTCTCTGGAAATGCGAGCTGCGAACGTTCTGTAAGCATTAATTAAGTGTTAGCTAAATTAAATTCTTCTAACAAAAATTATCTCGATTGTTGAACACAGATTTAATGTGGATTCCTGAATCCTGTAACCACATACAAGGTCAAAATATCTAGATGATACTAGAATTTTATGTTGCTCAGTTCATGGGTTACCGAAAATCACCACCTGACAGACAGTCAAATTTGTGACATTTTACATATTTTGGCCCCAAATATTACGTAAACTTTATAGATTCTTGATACTTAATTTAGGTAATTGATTTTTATCAGGTATCTATCTATCTGCTTTTTTTTTCCTTTTATACACTTATATAAATGACAAAATTCATCAAATGGGAAATTTACCACTTATGCTAAATTTTTTTTTACTTAGTTTGGGTAGAGCACTACATTGCGTCATCACACATTTTCCTATAAATAGTATAGCTACGGAGAATATTTAAACGTAAATACATGACTATATGTGTAATCAAAAAGACGGCATTGTTTATGTGAACACAAATTCGTGATTAATACGATCTTGGCAAGGTGATTCTAAAAACAATTTTGTTCTGCAATTCAACATTAGAACCCCTGCATCTTCAAGGACTGGGCATCACTCATTAATCCAAATACACAACTTGCGAACATGTAATCCCTTTAGATATTAAAATGTAATTCTATAAAAATTTTTCGCGGTTTTGTGTTATCACGCATTCGTGACATTTTAATATCAACTGCGCTTTGAGCATTTAATAAATTTAATACTATATGTATAATACTCCCTAAATGCACACACCTAGAGTTGACTGTAAACAGTATTAATAAAGTTATGTATCACATATCAATTCAATTCCCACTCAGAGTTCACATACGTGATACACAATTATAATGTGAAACAGGATCCCATATTTTCATACCCACTCGGGGCAAGATTCCCGAACTCTATTAATATATTGTGATTCGACTATTCATCACATAAATATAATATATGAATTCAAAATAATTTTGTAAATTGAACTATTATTATTACCAATTGATCATATGTCTAATATATTAATAAAATATAGTAAAAATTGAAACATTCTCTCTAAATTAAAATTTATAATTTTACTAATATTTTATATCTTTATTTTTATAATCTATAGTTTAATATATATTTTTTTTCAGTTTTTTAGATTTTTTCTGAAAGTTATCACAAGATTTTTTCTAATTAAATATGAAATTCAATTAGAAAAATTTGATAATGACTTTGCAATTAGAACAACTCTCTCAGAAAAATCAAAAAAATATATGGATTATGAATTTTAATTTGATATAAAATAAAAAATATTTATTAATAAAATTATAAAGTTTAATATATATAGAAAAAATTTCAATTTTTACTATATTTTATTAATAAATTTGATTTCTAATATATTATATTTGACTATCACTATATAATCTTTAATAAAATAAAAATAAAAATTTAATATAAAAATAAAATTTCAATTTTTATAATTTAAAAATTATTTAATATTTTTTAAAATAATATATTTTTGAAATTAATAAAAATAGAAATTATAATTTGATAAAAAATAATAATAAAGGAATTTTTATTTATATTTTAATTCAAATTTTTAAAAATTTAATAATATAATTAATTAAAAATCTTAATTTTTTAAATATAATACTTTTTATTAAATAATATTAAATATTATTTTTAAATTAATTTCTTATATAAAAAAATTATTTAAAAAAATAAACAATTTTTTTAAGAATTAAAATTTTGAAATTGGAAATATTAATAAGATTCTTTATTAATTATATATATTTTTTAAAAAATAATATAATACTTGAATTTTTTACTAATTTTAATTAATAAAATATATAATTTTATTAAATAAAAAAATTTTTATTTTATTAATAAATATTTTTTATTTTTAATATAAATTAAAATTAAAATTTTATTTTAATATATATTTTAAGAATTAATTAATTAATTAATTAATTAATATTTATATAATTTTTAATAAAAGTAATAAAAATAAATATTTTTTTTTATATTTTATTAATACAAAATATATTAATTTAATAAAATATTATTAAAATTTTAATTAAAATTTTTATTATAAATTAAATTTATTAAAATAAATTTTTTTTAACTAATATTAATTAAATAAATATAAAATAAAAATTTTTAAATAAAAATTTTATATCTTAAAATATATTTTTATAAAAATATTTTTAAAATATTATTATTAAAAATATTTTAAATAATTTTTTATTTAAATTAACTTATAATGATGACCAAAAATAATAACTTAGAGACTAAATTTATTAATAAATATAGTAAAAATAAAAATTTTCTTTCTATATTAAAATTTATAATTTTATTAAGAAATAATTTTTATTTTTATATTAAATTAAATTTTATCAATTATAGTTTAATATATATTTTTTTTAGAAAATCTAAAAAAATTGCTCTAATTATAAAGTTAATACAAAAATTTTTATTAATTA